>JBCFYV010004966.1:0-17403 GCA_039000515.1 Timema cristinae
ATACTTGAAAATCAACTACCCCCAAAGCGACAGCAAACCACCAGAAAACCCCCAAAAACCCCCCCCCATTTGATCCAATCTTAAACCCCGATTCAAACAATTCGCTCATTTCATGCATCAAAACCCTTAAAGTCAGGGCCCGGACGCCACTGGGATAACCGCCTAGGTTGTCAAATAGCCAGAGGATAATACGGGCGCCGGGAGCGGCCCAGATGGGGAAAGGAAATGTATCCCTCACTTCTAATTCCAAAAAAAGAAAACCCTACCCCAACAAGCAACTCTTTAAAAACTTTGCCACCGCCGGACTCCACTGGGATAACCGCCTAGGTCAAACTTCTAGCCAGAGAATAACGCTGGCGCCACTGACGGCCCCAGATGGGGAATGGATATGTAACCATCCGCGTCAAACCTATTCCCTACAGTCAAGTTAAACCTTTCGATCCTCCTCCCGGAAATCGACTCATGAAACAACAACATATATCATCATCATACCTTATACACACCTTCCCACATCCCAACAAAAGAAAATCCTCCCAAATCCCGAGACCCAGCGCAATCGTTCACTATCACCAATTTCACTCACAGTGTCAATAATTATACAATTGTTGTACAAGGTATTAATTCATTTAAGAGCCAGGAGTCACGATAGTGACTCCATACTCGAACACAAATATAGCCCTTTCACAGGCGGCCTAGCTTGGCATCAGAGTCAAAGTTAGAATGTCCTGCGTCGGGCTACAAAATCAAACACTGTAGTATCTGCAGGCTCATTTCATCTGTTCCATTTCATCAGGTTAATAAGATCATTCGCGAGGTTAAGAGTCATGACAATGACTCGGTACTCAAACCACAAATCAGCCCTTTCGCAGACAACCTAGCTGGCGTAACTGTCAAGATAGATGTTCTGAGTCGGGCAACAGCCGAACGGTGAATACCTCGCGACCTTACTCTTGAGCAAATTGTCATTAAGACAGGTTACACGCCCGCTTGAGTAGAGAAAAATCGTGCTGTCGGCTCTCAACGCGTTTTTCAACGCGGGTGCAGTTCGTTGGCGTTTTGTTTGCCCACTGGGAGATCCCAATCACTAACACTCAACTAAGCTCGGGATGGACGTTTCGGTGGTAATTTCTGTGGTGGATACTTAACGGTGCCAATGAAGCACAGTAGGCCGTAAAGCGAGACCGGCTTCGAAACAATACCTCGTAGTCGGAGTCCGTCCTGGGACACCATACAACACATCCCAAGCCCGCCCACACTGCACAGAGGGGGCAAACTAGCCCCTCCACACTATGCGGCCCTTTTCAGGGCCACCAAATGGACTCCCAGACCAGCACCCCAGGAAACCTCAACCGATGACGACACTATTCACTCCTCTATAGATGCCTCGGATATGGAAACTGACATTGATGGCCAAGGGACATTTACCCTTTGGACAAAACAGGCAGGAAAAGGAGGTATCGTCCCTCCAGAAGGCAAAACTCCCAAGCAAAGAAAATCGCCACCACCGCTAACAGTTTGAACCCCTAAAAAAAAGCGGCTGACACCATGGAAACAAATGACACTACTACCACCACCACATGCCAAACACAGACCAAACGATTCCCACCAATAGTGACGCTAGGAACGCACAATTACAAAAAAAATCACAGAACTCACAAAATCCATTAACAGGGATATCAGGATTATATACATCAAGACGGGCTAAAGATCCACACAAATAGCAAAACCGATTATGACCTGGTACAACACCTGCTCAGAGACTTGGAAACAAGAGTTTCCACACCTTCACACTTCCTAGGGACAAACCGGTTAAGGTGGTCATCAAGGGACTTCCCCCAAACATGGCCACTGAGGACCTGGAGCACGAACTAAGGAAATGGGTTTCCCCGTCACTGACGTGAGACAGTTCACCAGGAAAACTCTTCCAGACAATACAATACAGACAGTGACGCTCCTCCCTACGTTCCAAGTGACCTTGTCCAAAAACTCAGACATCAACACCATCTACCAGCTCAAATACATTAATTATACCAGGGTAAAAGTAGAGCCATATATCCCACCACCCAACACAGTTGTTCAGTGTCACAAGTGTCAAAGATACGGACACACAAAGAACAACTGTGAAAACAATCCCAGGTGCGTAAAGTGCTTAAAGCAGCACATTATACATGTGCCAGCCCGGTGCGTTAACTGTTTGGGAAGCCACACTGCAAACTATAGTAAATGCCCGGTGTATGTAAACTTAATTGAAAAAAAGAAACTCTCACTGGTAGCTCGTTCTAACAATCAAGCCACACCCGGCCACGCCCCCACCCTCAGCAGCACCTACCGGCACTCATAATTACCCTCCAATGTGGCCAAGACCCGCCCCAAACCACCAATAGGGCAACAGCCATACCAGAGGCGGCCCGAATCCACCGATCCTACGCCCAAGCAGTGCAGGGACAACACACCACGGTCCCACACAACAAGAAAACACATCAGATTCAGACATCAAAGATCTTATTAAGTTTCTCAAAGAATTAAATTTTATGAAAATAATCACACATTTCAAACCGTACCTCAACAGACTTAGGCAGGCAACAGACTCAACGGAAAAGATGGCCATCATGATCGAGGGAGTGACTGAATACTTTCTGACCCAAGATGACTAGAAAGGACAAGACTTGGACTAAAGACACATTACGCGTTTTTATATGGAACGCGAACGGGATACTTACATAAGCAAATAACTAGAGAAACTTTTCAAAACATACGGGATAGATTTAGGACTAATAAACAAAACCATCTAAATCAGAACAAGAGACTTAACTTCTACGGTTACGAAATCTACAGAACCGACAGCCCAATGGAAGGGGAGGGGGAACAGCAGTACTCATTAAGAGTAATATACCGCACTACCAACACAATTTTCAACTCTTACAAAATATAGAAGCAACTGCAGTCAAGTTAATACAAAGAGCGGGAGTGTCTTGTTCGCGGCCTTATACAAACCACGACTAAAAACATACTACAAGACTTAGACGAACTTAGTGACTTCGACAAAATGTTTTTAGCAGGGGACATGAATAGTAAACCACAAAACTGGAATAGCAGACTAACAAACAGGGATGGACGTGCACTAAACGACCACGCAGACACTAAGGTTACACAATTGTCGGTCCTGGCGAACCAACATTCTACCCCTCCAACCCACTACACAGACCGACGTAATTGACGTGATCTTAAACAATTTAGGGGTGACGGCAGAAGAGCTCACTGTTCTTAAGGAACTGGACTCTGACCATAACCCTGTATTGTGCGAGATCACAACAAACACCACGATAGAGATAAAGGGACTCAAAAAACCCAAAACCACAAGCGACTGGGAAGGTTTTATAAACACACTAAATGAAACACTACCCGACAATATCAATATCACGACCACGGAAGAAGCAGAAACCACCCTCCAGCTATTTACAACAACAGTGCAAGAAGCATATAGAAACAACACAAAACAGAACAGGAGAAACATGACTTGCGAAGCCAGAACCCGGACCTTGACTTTCTTTTCGCTCAGAAGAGAGAGGCAGGGCGAGACTGGCAACGTATAGATCACCGCAACACAGAGCAGCCTACAACAGACTTACAGCGCAAGTGAGACGCAGAGTAAAAACAATCAAACTCAATAACTGGAATACTTACATAACAGATGCTGCCTTGGACTCCAGTAAAATCTGGAAAGTAGCAAAACAATTAAAATCAACAAACAAAAAACAGTCAGTAGCGGCAATACACGGGGAACACGGTATGGCATACACAAGCTCAGAGAAAGCGGAAGCCATAGCAGTGACACTAGAGAAGCAATTCACCCCAAACCAAATCCCAAAAGACCCAGATTTTGTCAGGACGCACAGATAACAGTAAGGGAATACCTATTTAGATCTATAGTGTCGCGGGTTGACCCAATAATACTCGACGAATTAACAAGCACAGTGAAAAACCTGCCAAAAAACAAATTGCCGGGACACGACAGACTTACAACGCAACCATACAAAAACTACCACCAAGGGCACTATTACACTACTAACAATATACAATGCGCTACTAACACTTTGTCACTTCCCAGACGTATGGAAACTGGCGAGAGTCATAACACTTCCCAAACCAGGAAAGGACCCAATGTTTCCACAAAACAGAAGGCCAATTAGTCTCCTCACTACCTTGAGCCAAATCTTTGAAAAATTAGTTTTAAAAAGAGTAAACGACTTTAGCGAGAGAAAAGGAATCATCCCCAAAATTACAATTCTGTTTCAGACAAAATCATTCAACTATCTACCCTGTACTAAACTAATAGAAGACGCCACTGAAGCTTTTGCACACAAAAAAACACACAATAAGCAATATTCCCAGATGTAGATAAAGAATTCGATAGAGTCTGGCACATAGGAATAATTCTAAAATTAATCAAATTTAACTACCCGCAATGGATCATTCACATTATCGCCAGTTTCCATGCTCTAAGAAAATTCCAAGGGATCATGGACGGTACTAAATCACCAATACACAACATAAGGGCAGGGGTGCCTCAGGGATCTACACTTGCACCACACCTCTATAGTATATACATCGCAGACATACCGACCCATCCCCAAATAAAAGTCAGACTTTTTGCCGATGACACCATGCTATACACCACCTGCAAAAACATAAACTACGCCAGTCTAGCAATGCAGAGATATTTAGTAAATCGCAAGACTGGCTTACAAAATGGAGGATTAAAGTAAACCCTACAAAATCGTCAGCCCTAATCATAAGCCCAGGAAACAAGCAACTTCCAGCACCTCTCACTCTATTTGATTCAGAAATACCAGTAAATAAGGAAACAAAATACCTAGGCACATCAATAGATTCGAAGCTAACCTGGAGAAGCCATATTGATAACACTAACAAAAAAGTCATGGGAAGATATATTCAATTGTACACCTTATTTAAAAGTAGGGAAATAAATATCCACACAAAAATAATCTTATACAAATCAATGATACAACCTATAATACTGTATAACTGCGCGGCATGGAGCTACGGAGCAACAAATATAACGAAACGGCTACAACCACACAAAACAGAATACTCAGAACAATCACGGGGGCACCCTGGCGCACAAGAACCACAGACCTACACGTACTGACCAACTGCAGACAGCTACAGGAAATTTACAAAGACCGCAACAAAAGACTATTCGAACAGACAGATCTACACACGAACGAAATAGTTAGGAACTTAGGACGCTACGACCCCACAGAGGATAGGCAGATCCCTGCGTTTGTGGAGATCGCGATAATTCGCGAATGTTAGATATGCATTTTTTCTTTCAGATGTTCACATTTCAGTGCTACCCTGATTGCAAATATATGCTCAAATTGTCGCGATAATTTGCGAAATCTGTGTTTTAGCGCGATATACGCGATTTTAAACGATGTCCTCGATAATCGCGATTTTCGGCATTCGCGCTAATATTTTGGGATATTGAAAAATAATTTTTTGTGTAATATTCTGTCTTTGTGACTTGTACATACTTTTCCCGGACCAGCTGCCGCTAAATCTTACTTTTTTAATAAGTTGACAGCACATTTTTTTGCGGACTAGTGTTTTTTACAGTTTTGTCCAAACCAAATGTAATTTTTGGTTTTCACTTCAATATGTTTAGTTTACCTGTTTTCAAACATTGTCCTGGAAGTCTAGTTTTAACCCAACAAAGTCACCTTAATCACGAAAGTTTGGTAAAAACCACTTTTTTAACGCTTTTGTCTGAATTCGATAATTTCGTCGCAAAAATAGGATTTTTGTAATTCACCGCTTTGGGAAACTTAAAAACGAAATTGGCTTTTTATCACCATAAAAGCAGGGCTCCGAGGATAGGTATTACAAACGACCGAGACTGGCTTAGTATAGTCATAGTTAGATGTAGTTAAAAAAAAATCCCAGTTGATAATCCTGGAAGAAGAAAAAAAACAAAATAAAATAAATAAATATACAAAACAATTTAAAAACTTATTTAGTTAGTTAGGAAAAAAAATAAAAAATAATAATAATAATATAACGCTGGATGTAAATTCCTAGATTGTATAAATAATAATTAAACTAATAAAAATTAAATTAATGACCACAGTAGATATAAGAAACTAACCAGTCAGGAAGTGGAGCCGTTACCCTACCTAAAACCGAATCATCCAGAATAATTCACTCATTTCAATCCCATTACTTCCTTAGTCATGGCCGGACGCCACTGGGATAACCGCCTAGGTTGTCTACTAGCCAGAGGATAATCCTGGCGCCGGAGCGGCCCCAGATGGTGAATGGAAATGTATCCACCTCACACCTAATCCCAAGAAAAAAAAATCCTACCGAAACAAGTAACTCTTATCACCTTTGCCACCGCCCCACTCCACTGAGATAATCGACTAGGTTTTCTACTAGTCAGAGAATAACGCTGGCGCCACTGTCGGCCCCAGATGGGAATGGAAATGTAACCATCCGCGTCAAACCTATCCCCAAAAGTCAATTCAACCTTTCGATCCTTCCCGGAAATCGACTCACTAAATCATTCACAACTCACCATCACACCTTAAACACACCTCCCCACATCCTAAGAAAAGAAAACTCCTCCCCAATCCCCACGACCCAACGCAATCACTCACAATCATAAATTCCACCTCACAGGGATATTTACTAATTCACTTGTAATTCCTTTGCAGCCTGTAATTTACTAATACTTGTAATTCTCTTACAGCCTCATTTCATCTGTCTCATTTCATAGGTATCTAATTTCATTCGCGAGGTTAAGAGTCACGACAGTGACTCGGTACTCAAACAATAAATCAGCCCTGCGAATAACCGAACTGGTGTAAGCGCGTGTCTAATAATCAAGAAAATAATAATCAGCCCACTTCGAGCAACCTGGCTTGGCGTAACAGTCAAAGGTAAGTCTGAGTCGCCACAATACTGCGCAAGGGAGTCATGTCCTCTGGGACCAGACAACATGTAAAGCCACACCCCACTGGCAGAGGGGTACAATAGCCCTTCCGACATTGCCAACTATGCCTTTCAGGCGAGTGAATGGCGCACAAGATATTGAAATGGAACGTGTTTTTAATGCCACGGACAACAGAAACGCAAACTTCTCCAACTCCGAAACCAACTTGACTCATCAACATGAAAACAGACCACGATGGAAATGGCTCCTTCACGCTTGTGGACAAACTCAAGAGGAAGAGGAAGTGCAAGAACACAGACACGGGGCAAGCCAAGAAAACCATCCACGACGGTCGACAACAAATACGAACCCCACAACACCGAACAAAAACAAACAACGACACACCCTCAGCAAAGGCAAACACCAACAAAGGAAGACTTCCACCGATCGTCAAAGTAGGATCCACAATTACAAGAAAATCACAGAGATCGACAAGAACACCGAAACCACCACTGCTGTGAGCTACATCAAAGATGGACTAAAGATTCAAACCACCTCAGCACACAACTTCAAACTCATTCAAACCCCCTGAAAGAAATAAACTAGGAATTCTACACGTATTTTACTTCCTCTAAAAAAGCCGTTGAAGGTATCATAAAGGGCTCCACCAAACAGACCCAAGGGCTCAAAACCGAACTGATGACTTAGGTTACGAAGTGACAACGTGGACAGTTTAGCGGGAAAAGACAAACGACAAACACCACACAAACTGTGACACTATTTCCCAACTTTTTTGATCACACAAAAAAAAACCCGAATCCACCCCAAACCATTTTTGGGAGGGGGTATTTAAACCCAAGACAATTTTAGGTTAAACCACACTCCCCTCCGGAACACGATTGTGCAATTCACAATGTCAGCGTCATGGGAAAAACAAAGAAAAATTTTTTCAAAACTTTCCCCAGATCTTAAAGTTCTCGGCACACCTCACCCCCAACGGGCCCAAAAAAGACAACACGCCCGGGCAAGATCATCAATTGAAAGGGGCCCACACAGGGCCAACTACAGAAAAGGCCCCGGTAAAAGGGCAACTGTTGGAGGCCGGGACAAACCCCAAACTCGACACACAACAACCCCTGTCCACAAGGAGGGCCCCCCCAAACCAAACACGGGAAATTTACCCTCCTACCCCTCGAAAACCCGTAAAAAACTTTCCCCCCCCAACCCAAACCCAAACCCCCCGGGCCCATAAACCTAAAAAAAACAGCAGAGGTTGCAACAATTTCCCCCTCCTATACCAATTCCGGTGGGACTCAAAAAGACGCCCCCCAACAAAAAAACACTATTTCCCCCACTCTCAACAAAAAAAGATTTCATAAACCTCCCCAAGGCCCTTTAAAACATTTTCAAGATACCCACACTTAAAAACCAAAAACCTCATTAGACTCAAAAGGGGGCCACAATACGGGAAAAATTGATGATTTTTTGGGGGGAGGGAGTGACTAAAATATTTTCTCACCGCATGACAACGCAAACTAAGGGCACAAAAGAATTTTTTGGGGTTTTTCATAGGGAACGCAAAAGGGGAAAACTCACGAAAAGCTAATAAATAAAAATATTTTTAAAAAAACAAACTCAATAAAATTTGCCCTAATAAACAGACCCCCCCCTAAACCCAAAAAAAAATCTCCCTTTTTGGCTCAATAAAAAAAAAACAAAAGGGCCCCAAAAAGGGGGGGGGGGCAGGGCCATTTTGATAAAGAACCACCTCCCCTCCTATCCACATAAATTTAAAAAATCGCCAGTATATAAAACTTGCAAAAAAAGTAAATACAGGGGTGGATGCCCGGGTTCGCCCCATATACAAACCCCAACAAGACGCTACTACAAATTTAGATGAGATCCAGACTACAACAAACTTTTTTTGATGGGCTTTTTAATTTAAAAAACACTTTTTGGGAAAAGCCGACAAACCCCCCCGGAACGGACGAATATTACAAACCACGCAGACGCAAAAAAGACTACGTAGTTGTTTACCCCCAAAGAGCCCACATTTTTTCCCTCGAACTATCTACTGAACCCCTTTTTTATAGACTGGGATTGACCAACTTGGGGTAAAACCCCGGGATAGACCGGGGACTAAAGGAAAATGGATTCTGACCACAATCCTATATTGTGTGAAAATTAAAACTGACACCAAAATTTGTGATAAGGGGCTAAACAAACAAAAAAAACTTGTGAATGGGCAGTTTTTTGGGGGACACTAGAGGGTACTCTACCTGAATGCAAAATATAATACAAAAAAACAGGCGGGCGCTTCAGTACAACTATTTACGGGCCACAGTACAGGGAACCCACAGACAAACACCAAATAAAACCCCCATAAAAACACGACCTCTGACAAAAACACCCAACTTGGGCCTTTTCCCCCTAGCCCAAAAAAGGGGGAAACGAGGAGGGGCTGGCAGACTTTCAAACCCCCAAAACCCCAGAACGAGCTAAAACCCGGGGTCAGAGCAATTGTTAGGGGGGAAAAAAAAGACATCAGAAAAATAGTTTGGGGAAAATTACTTTCCCCCCGAGGGTGCACTAGACAAGAATTTAAATTTTGGGAAAATAAAACAACAAATCAGGGGACCACCAAAACCGGGGTTACCAGCTACCCCGGGAAAACGGGATGGTCCACGAAACACAGAGATTCTGAAGCCCTAGCGGGGTTTTTTAAAAAAAATTCAAAACAAAAGATGAACAAACTACCAATTTTTCCAGAAAACCGACTAAAAAATCAGGGCCCATCTGGGAAGGGCCGAAAAGACCCCACCCCAAAAGGGAATAAATCTGGGCACTCACCACAACTATAAAGGACCTACCTAGGGGAAAGGGGCCCGGACACGACCACCTAAACCCAACGAAATATTAAAACAAAAGCCAGGAAGACGGAAAAAGCGCTACTGGGACTACAAACCACTATTGACGCTCCTAAATTTCCCACTGAATGGAAACTGGCTAGGGGAATAACAATCCCCAAACCTGGGAAAACCCCCATGTTTTCCCCCAAACAGAAGGGGCCCATCATCTATTAGCGACCCCGACAAATATATAAGATTAATTCCAAAAACTTAAAGATTAAAAATAACTAGGATTTTTTCCCCAAAAATTTTAAATTTTTGGGTTTTTAACCCCACCATTCCAACCCCCCATCCCCCCATTAAACCCTATAAAAAAACTAACTACGCATTTTTTAAAAAAAAGAAATATGTGAACGACTTTCTAGACTCGAGAAACTTTTGGCAAAAGGTTTTGGGATCTTTTGGGCTTTTTCAAAACTAATAAAATTCAACTACCCCAAATGGTTAATCTCCTTTAAGCCAGCTTTCCTCAACTCGGGACTTCCAGGGGGTTTTGAACGGGAAAAATCGCAGACAAAAAACATATTAAACAGGGGGCTTCAAGGGGGTTTAACCTACACCACACCTTTTAAAAACATTTAAGCAACTTTCCACTCACATCAAGCACAGGTTAGACTTTTTTGCTGACGACACCCCCTCTATGTATAATTAAAAAAAAACTACCAAAAAAATGGGTATGCAACATACCTTTCCCCCCCCCAGACTGGCTCTCCAACTAGAAATTAAAAAAAAACCCCCCCAAACGCAGCCTGAACTTAGCCAAAATGGGAAAACCCCTCCCCCCTTACCCCCTTTAAAAACGGAATTTTCCCCCTCCAAAACGAAGTCAAGTACCTTTTGGGGGCACAATAGATAGGAAACTCACCTGGGAAAGGGGGAAATAGAAAAACAAAAAAAAAACAAAAAGGAAAATTCTACAATTGTACTCTTCGTTCAAAAAAGGGGACCTCAATTCCCACAAAATTTTTTTCTATACAAGCAGATAATTCAACCCTCATTCCTTTAAAAAAAAATTTTGGGGGGTAATTTGGGGCTATGCCCCAAATCCACACTCGCAAACTTTGAAAAAAAAACAAAATACTAAAGGGTACTCACAGGGGGAGACAATACACTATAAGCTGACATACACCCCAAAGACAAACGCCCCAACTACAAGAAATATACCAGGGCAGAAAAAGAAAATTTTTCATCAAAATGAAACACCGAGAAGAACTTGTTTTAAAGGGGTTGGACAGTACACCCCCAAAAAAAACCCCAAACAACCCGAAACGACCCAACTGGGGTAGGGCATTATTTAGTCCCATACAAATGGGAAAAAAAAAAAAAAAAAAATTATAAGCTCAAGAATTTTTTTTAAAACCCAGATTAGCACATTGTTTCATAGAAATATTTTAAAAAAATTTCAATTTAAAAACCCCAGAACACACCATCACCCCCCTTTAGACCGACCTTTTTTTCAATCGCCATTTCATACCCTTACTACCTTATTTACGGCCGGGCGCCACCCGGGAAAAAACCACTAGGTTTTTCTACATTTAAAAAGGGTAATACGGCGCCCGGAATCCCAAATTACCAAAATAAAAATTAGTACGAAATTACTTAACCGCAATTCCATACCGCTTTAATTTGCCGATAACGGGCAATTAACGCTAACTAAATGGAAAAACACTTCAATGGGCGCCCATCCCCGCCCCCTACGTTAAAAAGCGCCCAACGGGGACCGATAATTTCTCCATGCCTTCACCATGGAAATGAAACTTTACTAGGGCCCCCATTTTCTTTTATCTAACCAACATATATTCTTAATAATAGAAAAACTTTAAACAATACTGTTATTAAATACGTGAACCCCTTTTACTTTCCCCCAGATAAAGGCTGTTGTCGAGGGGCCCGGGGTTACGATAGCTCTTTATGGGTTTAAAACATCTATAAATCTACTCGTGGTTGCCTTGACCTCTCTATATAAAACAAGTACACACCTTTTGTGTCGTCTATTTGCGCGTCTTAAGCGGCGACGATTTGAGCCGACATTCATTACAAAGCCTCTCAAAGTTCTTAATTGGGGACTGAATGCTCATTTTAAAAGCTCGTCTCGAAAAGGTTTCCCGGTTTTTTTTTCCCTTTTTTACTAAAGTCAACTCAATCGCGAGTGCAGCGTTTTTTAAATTTATTATAATTTTCGATTCACAAATTACTTTTAATTTCCCAATTTTCAATAAAAAAAAAGGGTTTGTACTTATTACCGCGTGACAAGTTATACTTCTTTGGATCATTAAAAATTTAATAATAATATATATATATATATATATATAATTATTCAAAATAAAAATTTTGAAAATAATAAATATTATACATAATTTTACAAATATTTTAAGATTTTTAAATTTTAAATATTTATTTTGATTATTTAATTTTTAAAAGTAAATGAATAAATTTTAAAAATAAATTTAAAAATTGAATTTAATTTATTCATTTTTAAATATTTATTATTTTTTTTAATTTAAAATTCACTTTTTTTATTTTTTTTCAAAAAGTTTTGTTAAATTTGTTTATTTATTTTTATAAATATTTTTTATTTATTAAATTTTAATAATAAATTTTAAAAACTTAATTTTTTTTTAATTAGATGTTCGTTTTAAAATTTTTTACCAAAATTTTTTTTATTAAATGTTTTATTAATTTTATTTCTTTTTTTGAAATATCCAATAATAAAACATTTAAAAATAAAATTTAAAAAAATTTTTAGTATTAATTATTTTTAAATAAAAAAAAAATACATCGGATAGTTAACCTAAATTATATTGGAGCACTTGAAAAAGTCTATAAGCACAATTTTTTTCACTAATATTTACGAATAGTAAATAATATTAATCAAAATATTAATTTAAATCACTACAAATATAATTTATTAGCACATATATAATTCGCACTTTTATGAAACTAAAACACGTGTTGTGAATGTAGAAACTAGAAACATGTGGATAAATATTATATATATGTAAACAGTGATCAGGGGCGACGAGCGTACCAACATGCGCGACTAACAGAGGTTCTATTTCAATTTTTTTGGGTTTAGCTTTTTTTTTTCCGAGATTTTAATGAGCGGTTTAGTTTCAAACCTGTTACTTTTGTTTTACAGTGATGCGCGCGCATCTTAATATTTCACTCTCATCATTTTTTCATAACGCGCCTAAAGAAGTTATAACTTCAAAAATAAAGTGTTTTCTTAGTTCCACTCCATTTTATTCTGACATTTGCTGCAAAATAGTAATAGCACACAACACGTCTTTCCTCCAGTATTCACTCTGACGACTGGTTACTGTGCCCGGCACTGACTTGGAATGTAACAACAAAAGGGATTCGTGTAAAACCTATAGTCGAGTGGAGCATGTTTCCATCGAATGGCTCCGCTCGTTACACTGCACTGGTTTAGTGTATTATAGTACACTGTTTCTATTACAAGTCAGTCGCCACCTTTTACGTGAGCGATCGAACGCAAGCGGTGAGGAGTGTGAAGCGAAGCGAAGTGTCCTTCAAGAAGTCGACGTGACGTGGAGAGCGACGCGGCACAACTCCAAGCGGTTGACCCGATCAAATACTTTAAAACTTTTTTTTTAATACACTCAACCGGGATTTGAACCCCAACCTCCCTGTCATAGAAAGTATATTATATTGCAAGAATGATTGATGCCTTAGACCATGCGGCCACTGAAGTAGGTTTTCACAACTGATGCTCCGAGTATTCAGATACAGGAGCGTTTATTTTCACAATTTCTGTTTTAAACATTCATCGGCAATGTTTATTGTGTGTATTTTAGTTGGGTCAAACTACACCTAATCTGGTGATTAAAAAGTCGCTTAGTTAGTAATCAGTGAAAAAGATATACGCTAACCACAATTTAATTATTTCAATAAATCAACATAATTAATAGGTCTAAATGTAATATTCATTTCAATTATAATGTAATAACCCAGGCCCACCAGATGCACAAACTGGGCCCAGTACGAGGGACTTAGCATGCCTCCTCTCCCCCCCTACTCGACTTCAGTGGAGGTGAAACCATATTGGTCCAAGCGGATAAATTATCTTAGCAAATAAAAAGGGGATTTAAAGAGCTTTTAACCCAAAGATATAAAGGGGGAGGGGGGGCCTTGGAGACACAATGCATTTTTTTGAAAATAGGCACATCTCAGAAGATATTTAGGGGGTGGGGGGCCCTCATTTGAATTGTTATTTTTTAATCATAATTCTCTACAAGCTATTTGGAGTGAACCTTCTCCAAATTAAAAATATAATTGAATGTCTCTCTATAAGCTATTTTTAGAGCGGTCCTTATCTGTAATATTTTGAAAAATTAAAAGTATATTAAATAAGCTTTTTGAGCTAATCTTCTCCCGGCAATTAAAAATAAATGGTCTCTCATTAATATTTGGAGTTGTCTTTCCCTGCTAAAGTTTTAAAAATGGAAATTTAAGACAGTACAAAATAATATACTCCATAAAATTTCAAACCCTTTTAAACGAAGGACAAGAATGTACCAAACTAATTATACCATTGTGATAAATACCAGTATGTTCCTCAGGAGAAACCTCAGCTGATGGGCTGGGCATGCACTTTTCTTTAGTATGGGTAGGCATTTTATTGCTCACTATGCATATTTTATTTTATTTACTTCATTTAAAAAATATTGTTAATCTGGAACTTGTGCCCTTGGAAGTAGCACGGTACCAATAGTTCACCCCGACCTCCACTCTCTCACGGAGGATCTGTAATAACCTCAAATTACCTCATAGTGAGACATTTGGGAGGGTATGTAACTACCTGGCGCTCGAATTATGTACAAGGTATTGTAGAAGGTATCTGGTTACACGGGCTGGAAATTGGTTTACTTAGAAAGAAAATACGAGTGTATTGTATTTGGCCCATGCTTATATTATTGATTTAGAATGGATTCTCTCTCCCAGTAGATTACATTTGTTTGAGATCTTTTCCGTTTAGCCTTTTCTAGTTTATTAATTTTATTTAGTTTCCTTGACAACATAAAGGGGTAATGATTTAAATCTGATCTATTTCTTCTTTATTCGCCCATGCAGGAAAATCGCGTCAATCCGCTCGCTTCGCTTCGTGCAGCACCACACCGCTCAAAATCGCTCGCGTTTGATCGCTCAAGTATGACAATAACAGAATTTCCCTGCCGACTAATCAAGTAAATGATAAGCAGTTATCTTAAATTTGTAGTTCTGGTGTTTTAAATATTATGGTCATACTTATGAGACATCTTTCGTTAGTAAAATTTGAGTTTGTACATTCTAGAGTAATAATGAAAGTGAAATCAATATTAGCTTGTTATCTCTCTGCTAACTACAGTATTCTAAAGATTCAATTTGAACACGAGAAATAACAGTCATAGCATTGAAATAAAAAGAAATAATTGGCTGGTGAGGGATTGTTACAAAGCACCTGCATACATAATTTTCATTATAAACGATGTCAAGCTCTCTGGTAAAGTAATGGATTGAAATACTAATTGTTATTGAGGCAGTACTAACACTCTTAAAATAAGTTATTATCAATGAACTAGCTACGATGGACCTTAATCTTACAACTATTTATAGTGAAGCAATAAATATAAATATATCAAATTTAAACACATGTTTTGAATAGTAGGGAAAAAAAGAAGGTTGAGTTGATTGAAATTGAATTTCATGATATTTGAATATATCTAAACTAATAGGCTGTAAATGATCTTTACCACGGATAACAAGACAGTCCTCTTGAAAAGACACCTCGCCATTGAATGCACCGTGTGAAGAGTCAAATCTGAACAAGTAGGCCATATAATCAGGGCCTATGAATGGATCATTCACTGCCACGACCTGTAACACAGTAACACCGTGTGAACATGAAGGCAATTCAAACAGGACTATTGCTTGGTGATACAAAGCATATACATGGCTATAATGTGAACAGATATTACATTTAATCAGATCATATTAACAGGAAATCCACTGCTACTACCAGTAAAACTAAGACTATAGGAATGGATTGGCAACTGGTTGATTGTGCGGGAGTTTCGGTCGATCATGAAACAAAATTATGGTACAACGTAGTTGGAAGTCTAGCTTTGGTTTTCTAAACTAGCAAGTATTGTATCAAATGTTAAACACAATATTTAAGTGGGGCCAACTTAGCCTGATCTATCATAACATGTCATGTATGTGTGCTCCTATTCTAGTAGCCGATGTGTCTGGTAATGAACCGGAGCACGTGCCAGTGCAAGTTTAATCTCTAGCATCGATAGCAGATCCAAGCTGTTTTTCGAAGCTTATCTTTGTTTTAAAATTTGGGCTATGTGAACCTGTACACTTTCCTAGGTAGTCTTTGACCTTTAATGGAGTGGTTTTCAGTTACCGTAGCATCGTTCAAAGTTTAGATTGTGCTGGTAAAGAAGAAAACACTTTCCACCTATGGCGAGTTAATGAATAAGGCCTTCATTGAATCTGCTATAGAACTACTTTTTGAATTAACAAATAAAGATTAATATTAGCTGCTATTAATTCTGTCCAAGTATCAGCGTGCATGCCGATTCGAGATCCTGGCAACAAATTTAATCAAACTACTTAAGGCAGATGTAGAATTATTTTATTCTTCAGTTTATAAACGAATCAATCAAATCATATAGTGAAAATTACAACCAGGTCTAAGTATTTTTGATAAATGAGATCCAGCGATCTTTCGGGTAGAGAGGAATTTTTGAAAATTATACTCGTGGTCATAACTACTACAGGAGCAGATGTTTTTGCAGCATTCACAAATTAAATGGCCTAGGAAAATTTGTCCAAGCATTGCTCCCTTATAGTGCTTATGGATTTACTGACATTCGTAATACTTTTATTTAATCGTGTGACTAAATTAACTGTTTCTCTCATTTATGTAGTATCACTATGTAATTCACACACAAGCTCTTTACAAAAACGTATTATGCGTGGAGAATGTCATGAAGGTAGTTATAAAAAGTGTTTAGAACATTGCACCTCCGGCATTAAAACAGAGATTGTTCAGAGAGTTTTAATGATGGATTGGATTGTAAATATGGAGAGCTACTTTTTCATGCGAGTGTTCGTCAGCTAAACAAAGGCAAAGTCCTTCGATGATTCAAAGAGCTACTTAAGGTGATGACTAACAAATCTTAAAGATCATAGTTGTGTCTCAAATCTTTATGGAAAATTGACGTTTGTGAGAAACAATTTAAAAAATATATATTGAACACAACCCTTTCTTCAATTGGCTAGTTAATGATTTTAAATACAAAAATGTTTAGCAGCAAAAAATTCTTAAAATCATAAAGGAATTGAGAGCTGAGTTTTCCCGAAGATTCCCGAAGCTTGGAAAAAATAGAATCAGTTGCTAAATTTATTTCAAATATATTTTATTGTGATGATTGAAAAAAAATCAGTAAGTTCATTCTGTCTTTAATCATCTCAATTCAACATACTTGTGTGAGACCATTTTCTCCAACATGAGATTCCGTAAGCACA
>JBCFYV010004967.1:0-47490 GCA_039000515.1 Timema cristinae
CATCAGAGGCTGAGCTGCTGGTATGGGATGAGTGAACCATGGCTCCGAGACATGCAATAGATGCAGTCAAACATTTGTTGCTGAATGATCATTTCCCATTTATGAGAAAAGTTTTACTGTTGGGGGATGAATTCAGGTAATATTTACTAACTCTACCGCATTCTCATAGGACGACAATCGTCCAGAATATTATTAAATACTCTCATCTGCGGAAAAAGTTTAAAATGATTAAGTTAAACAATAATGTACGGTAAATGGACAATAGCTCCACTTTTTGGTTAATGCAATTTAGTTATGTAAAACTGGCAGAGAACAGCTTGAAAGAACCAGAGGAAACATTGACCCACGACTTGGCAGATCACGAAACTTTGGAAATAGGCTCAGCTCAAATGATATTTCGAATGGCCTTTCTTTATCAACGAAATTTCTATGTCACACAAATAAATGAAGAGGTATCGAGTATTTTAGATGGAAATGTCCATTGTTACATTAATGCGAGCTCGGCCGACTGTAAGGATGAGCAGGAAAAAGGAAACTATCCAATAGAGCTTTTAAACAGTTTGACGCCATCAGGAATACCGCCGATCAAGTCAAACCTAAAATAGGCAGTATAAAATACTCCTTAGGTACTTAAACAGGGTAAATGTAATGGAACTGCTTTACAGTGACAAATATCTATAATTCATGCAACTGTTTATCTCAAGAGAATGTGTGTTTCTTACCGACAATCGATTTGGTGCTTCTAGACCGTGGCATTCCCTTTTTTTTAAATTGGAGCATTTCCCAGCTTAACTCGTGTTCTCAATTACTATCAATTAGTTACAGGATCAAACCTACGACATGGTTTAATGATAGGCCCCTATATATATATATCTGCCCAATCCCGTTTATAATCATGCTCAATTATTGTACGTGACCTTTTCATATAAAATTTATAATTAATTTACTTCACTCTAGCGTATAACCCGAACGGGTAGTAAGACGCGGTGCTAAATAATAATAATAATAATAATAATAATAATAATAATAATAATAACTTCACTCTAACTTTATTAATCTCTTATGAAAGGAATGTTATTTTTAAAAAC
Source organism: Timema cristinae (assembly GCA_039000515.1). Taxonomy (NCBI): domain Eukaryota; kingdom Metazoa; phylum Arthropoda; class Insecta; order Phasmatodea; family Timematidae; genus Timema; species Timema cristinae. Next base: position 1,089 of record JBCFYV010004967.1, read on the forward strand.
AAAGCCTAACATTACTGTTCATAGAATTACTAGTAAGACTGTAGTAACGATAATAACATGGAGGGAGGTCTATTGTTCACAGAACTACTAGTAAGACTGTAGTAACGATAGTAATATTGAGAGAGGTCTACTGTTCACAGAACTACTAGTAAGACTGTAGTAACAATAATAACAGGGTGTGAGGTATGTTACGTTACGCGTTCGTGGCAAGTGTTAATAGTTGCATATTAACCCCCACGTTGTATCGCCATTTGCTATACTTCTCTTTTTATTGACGTATAATAGCCCCGTGATTGGGAATCATTTGTTATACTTCTTTTCAGCCCCTCGTTGGACGTCATTTGTTATATTTCTCCTCCCCACGTTAGAATGCTATTTGTTATATTACATAACAGAATCATTTAAGAGTCACTCCGTAAATCATCGTTTCTATTACGCAACTATGTGCTTTACTTATAATGCCTCGTTCCTTATCATTAGACTTTAATAAATGATAAATATCACATAAAGTTTGATATCTATTTATTCCTTAAATTGAAAACATATTAGTATTAATATTCCAATCGAAACACGATCATGTCGAGGGCCTAGCAACTTATAATCACCGATCGCTTAAAGCACGTCCATTCAAGACCACGACTGATTGCACAGTAAAATACGAAGTTTCAAAAAGTCACATATATCTGAGTTCAATAGAAGCTTCTCGAAGGAACCTTTCTAACGGTAAATTACACACCTACAAACTCAGAACAAAAATACCTATTGCTGTGGATTCTTCTCGAAGAGGAAATTACTTTAAAAGATCTTAACTTGTCTGGATTACGTTAAAAGACGTTAACATTTCTTAAGTTTAGCTCCAGTAGATGCTGCCATCGTACCTCGAGGCGCGAACTAACTAGTAAATAATTTAGAGGAAGACGTGATTTAAGCGCCACGTAATAGGTTGTACAATTTAAATAAAGTAAAATAAGTTTAATTATAATTATATATTTTTGAATATATAAATAATTAGAATGATAAATGGTCAATGCTTTCAAATACTCCTTAGGGTCAAATCTATTGCATTACAATACCCCCCAAAGTGTATCTGAAAGTAGAGACTAGTCTTATACTTTTTGATACGCTTTGCCAAAATAAAAAAAGAAGACATGATCACTTTTCGTACACCCTGTATAAGTTTTACAAATTTTACAAAAATTTCACTATTTTGAAACATCCTGTATAGTTTCACAAAATTTACTTAAAGTTCAATATTTTTAAACATCCTGTATAGAATTAACAAAATTGCATCAAGTTCAATATTTTGAAGTGTAAGTTATATGGATTAAGCATTAAAATAAAATTTATCAGTTATAATTAGGATTAACTAAAATAATATAATTCAAGTAAAACATTTAGTATAATTATGATTAAATGAAATAAAATATCTAAGTAAGATGTCAGCCTAATTATAATTAACTGACATAACATAGTCTAAGTTTATTATATTAAGAAAATTTAATTTAATTGTCACAAATCGAAGTGTCTTTTAATTAATTTTTGCCAAGCGATTTGCATTTCCTTTATGTCTTGTCTTTTTTTAATTCTATACAATCTTCTTTAAATAATTGTTGCACTTCGTTTCATGATCCTTCACGGATCCACTTTTGTGATTTTTCTTCACACACTCAACAAAGGCTCTTAACACTTTGTTGCACTTACTCTTAAAAGTCTCTTGGCCAAACTTGCTATATGATCACAAACATTTACAACTTTATGCACCAAACGGTCAACTAAAATTTGCTATATGAGCACCACATTTGCTGAAAATGCTTAACTTAACATAAAAATTTAAAATAAACACAATTAACTAGTAAAACATATAAGTACATTGTTTAAATCATAGAAATGGCAATATCATACACATACATTGTCTAACAACAGAAAAATATTATTATCATACAGTATCATTGATTTAATTAGGATGACACTTAACCCCTAGTAAAACAAAATGAAAAACAACAACTCGATGCTGAATCTCTCCACAGCACAGAGAACCATAGTATATACAATCTCTAACAAGACCTTAGTGGTTTAATACAAGCTCACATTTTGAAATATTCTCATAATTAATTATTATTTATTATTATGATTATTATTCCTTTAAAAATTTTATTTAAAAGAAAGTTGCTTTAAACTTGTGACATAATATTGATTTATTTTTATAACAGGCTCAATAAAGGCTAACTCCCAAAAACTGGAACGTATCCTCAGGATACTTCCCGGCATACAGTGACCGACAATCCCATTTCTCAGGCCTTCAAAACACACAAGAGGCGTTCTCTTAACGGTCCAAACCTCGTTCAAATGTCTGGTAACCACAGGCGGTTCAGAACTCTGCTGACCCCTTGGCCCAGAAAAACTCTCAAAACTCTAATACGGATGGTCCAGGTTCAATGCCTGCCCCCTAAAACTCACAATACTTAACTCGGGTGGCCCAGGTTCAATGCCTGCCCCCTAACACTTACAAAATTCCCATAACTCGGGTGGCCCAGGTTCAATCCCTGCCCCCTAAAACTCACAAGGTAGTCAGACCTCTGCGACAAAACTACTCTCTTGCCAAACGTCGAAGAATCCAAGTCCTGACATCACAACATGTCACTGTATAGCAGAAATTACCTGCCTCAACTCAATTTTTATTATAAGCTTGTCTTAAATTACTTGTCTGACCTGGTGCTTTCCGAGTACACCCCCACCCTCAACTGACTATACTTTGTAATAAATCCATTTCTACTCCTTCCTTCACCAAGCACTTCAGAGGATGCTTCCCTCCCTTGAATTTGTCATTAATAATGAAAACAAAATGAAGTACTTGTCCTTACTTTCCAGAGTTGGACTGTATTGAAACATTAAGGAGGGTCACTTTCCACACTAATCTTTACAATGAAATGGCCCTTATTTACAAGGTTAAGAAGATAAAATTACATAATATACTAAGAGCTTGTTGCTTAATAATTCAATTACATTATTATTATTTTCTCACCACCCTCTTTCCGATTCCTTAGCTACCTATTGTCAAATCCTATACAATACTCTTTCCATCTCCTTCACATTTTGGGCACTAACACTTAACAATACATTTTGTACCTGAAGAGGAAAGTGATTTGTTAGATGTTTCACCAACCTGTGTTCTTCCAATGGATAATTTAAATACCTAGCCTGAGAAACAAAACCATGAAAATACTCATTCATTGTGCCTTTCTTGGAATCATATCTATTATTAAATATTAACTGCAGAAAGTCGTCCTGCATCTCTTGAGACCAAAAGTGATCCAAAAATGCGCGCTTAGCCTGTTCATAGGTCTCCCATTCATCCTCTAAATAACTGGCCCAGTTCCTAGCCTCCCCTTCTAAACATGAGAGCAAAATTTCAATTTTGTTCCTTTCCCTTAAATCCTCTTCTTTCCAAACTCTCTCAATTTTTTGCAAATATTGAGCCACAGATATTTTGCCCTTTGCTCCCCTATACCTAGGAATGAGTGACAAAGTAAGGTCATTGACATTTTTGGTTAAGAGATTGTGACTACACCCAATTTTGTTATCTGTCCCCCTACCTTTGTTAAGTTGTACTTGATCAGCTAAGTTGTTTATTTTCTGATCTAAAGTGCCAACCGTTTTTTTGTTTTCATTTACAATTTCTTTCCTTTTTATTTGAATCTCCTCATTAATATTTTCCTTAATAAATTGCCTATTAGCATCCTCTTGCCCTTCAATTTCTAACCTCACCTTTTCTATTTGAATTTCCAAATTGGATTGCACTACCTGAACAGCTGATTTGTTGTGTGCTATCTGTATATCCTGTGTTTGTATTTGTTTTTCTAATTTACTGGTTTCTTTATCTAATTTTTTCTCCAAACCCTCTGTTTTGTTTGTCACTGAAGATATTTGATCAATTAACTTAAACTGTTCCTTTCTTAGATTTTCCTGCCTAACCTCTAAATTTCCTTGTTTTTTTTCTCCTTCTGAAACCCTGTCATTAATTTCATTAATTTGTTGGATAAAATTTTGATTAATTAATTCTAATTTCTCAAATTTTTTATTTATATTCTTTGATTGTTCGTCGAACTTTTGGTTGAGTTTAGTTTCTAAAGTTTGTCCCATTTTTTCCAAATCCTTTTAAATCCTGTCTATTTTCTGATGCAGTTCGATCAATTTTACATCCGAGTTCTCTCATATTTTCTAATATAACATTTAAAAGATCTACTTGTTCTACTGGTTTAGCCACCCTATCTTCCACTAAGGTTATAGTTCCCCCTTCACTTTGATTCAGCGTTTGCAGGATTACTTCTTTACTTGCTACCTCCCCAGAGCTAGCCCCTACTTCCTCCTCACTCCCTTCTTGTTCCTGTTCAAAATTTGCCCTCTTGAATTGACCTGCCCTTTCATCCTCCTCATAAATAAATGGCATTGTGTCTTCATCATCATACTCTTCAGGTTCTCTTATCACCTTGTCTGCCATGTTGAAAATTTAAATAAATTTTTCTTAAGTTGATCTATGAATTAATTTTGTGTTAGGCCTTGACAAATTTCAAGTACTATTGATCTAATAATTACTTTTTATAGTGAGAAATTTAATTTAAAATTAGGCCCATACACTTTATATTGTTAGTTTTAATTTAATTTGTGAAATCCCAACATATAGAAACAAAATTTTACTACCCCCAAAATACACAATTGAAATTAGATAATTTTTTTTTTTTAATTAGAGTTACAGCTTCTGTTGACCACTTATCTGTCCTCGACGCTGTTTCTTGACTGCATGCCGTCTCCAAAAGGTCCTCAGTCCCGTTCCTTTATGGTGTGCCGTTGGTGTGCCGTCTCTTGCAGGTGTGCCGTCGGCGTGTCGTCTCTTGCAGGTGTGCCGTCTCCAACAGTCCATTTGCGCTGTTTCTTGACTGTGCCGTCTCCTTGGTGTGGTGTGCCGTCCTTTGGTGATTATGTGCCGTCTCCTGGTGTGCCGTCCCGTCCCTTTAGCTCAGTTGACGCACCTCTGTCTCAGTTCGCGGTATTCGTGCCCCACGTTGGGCGCCATTTGTTACGTTACGCGTTCGTGGCAAGTGTTAATAGTTGCATATTAACCCCCACGTTGTATCGCCATTTGCTATACTTCTCTTTTTATTGACGTATAATAGCCCCGTGATTGGGAATCATTTGTTATACTTCTTTTCAGCCCCTCGTTGGACGTCATTTGTTATATTTCTCCTCCCCACGTTAGAATGCTATTTGTTATATTACATAACAGAATCATTTAAGAGTCACTCCGTAAATCATCGTTTCTATTACGCAACTATGTGCTTTACTTATAATGCCTCGTTCCTTATCATTAGACTTTAATAAATGATAATATATCACATAAAGTTTGATATCTATTTATTCCTTAAATTGAAAACATATTAGTATTAATATTCCAATCGAAACACGATCATGTCGAGGGCCTAGCAACTTATAATCACCGATCGCTTAAAGCACGTCCATTCAAGACCACGACTGATTGCACAGTAAAATACGAAGTTTCAAAAAGTCACATATATCTGAGTTCAATAGAAGCTTCTCGAAGGAACCTTTCTAACGGTAAATTACACACCTACAAACTCAGAACAAAAATACCTATTGCTGTGGATTCTTCTCGAAGAGGAAATTACTTTAAAAGATCTTAACTTGTCTGGATTACGTTAAAAGACGTTAACATTTCTTAAGTTTAGCTCCAGTAGATGCTGCCATCGTACCTCGAGGCGCGAACTAACTAGTAAATAATTTAGAGGAAGACGTGATTTAAGCGCCACGTAATAGGTTGTACAATTTAAATAAAGTAAAATATGTTTAATTATATTTATATATTTTTGAATATATAAATAATTAGAATGATAAATGGTCAATGCTTTCAAATACTCCTTAGGGTCAAATCTATTGCATTACAGGTATATTGTTCACAGAACTACTAGTAAGACTGTAGTAACGATAATAACATGAAGGGAGGTCTATTGTTCACATAACTACTAGTAAGACTGTAGTAACGATAGTAACATGGGGTAGGTCTATTGTTCATATAACTACTAGTAAGACTGTAGTAACGATAGTAACATTGAGGGAGGTCTACTGTTCACAGAACTACTAGTAAGACTGTAGTAATGATAATAACATGGAGGGAGGTCTACTATTCACAGAACGACTTGTAAGACTGTAGTAACGATAATAACATGGAGGGAGGTCTATTGTTCACAGAACTACTAGTAAGACTGTAGTAACGATAATAACATGGAGGGAGGTCTATTGTTCACAGAACTACAGTAAGACTGTAGTAACGATAATAACATGGAACGAGGTCTATTGTTCACAGAACTACTAGTAAGACTGTAGTAACGATAATAACATGGAACGAGGTCTACTGTTCACAGAACTACTAGTAAAACTCTAATAACGATAATAACATGGAGGGAGGTCCACTGTTCCCAGAACTACTAGTAAGACTGTAGTAACGATAATAAGACGGAGGGAGGTCTACTGTTCACAGAACTACTAGTAAGACTGTAGTAACGATAGTAACATGGGGGTAGGTCTATTGTTCATATAACTACTAGTAAGACTGTAGTAACGATAATAACATGGAGGGAGGTCCACTGTTCACAGAACTACTAGTAAGACTGTAGTAATGATAATAACATGGAGGGTGGTCTACTGTTCACAGAACTACTAGTAAGACTGTAGTAACGATAATAACATGGAACGAGGTCTATTGTTCACAGAACTACTAGTAAGACTGTAGTAAAGATAATAACATGGAACGAGGTCTATTGTTCACAGAACTACTAGTAAGACTGTAGTAACGATAATAACATGGAACGAGGTCTACTGTTCACAGAACTACTAGTAAAACTCTAATAACGATAATAACATGGAGGGAGGTCCACTGTTCACAGAACTACTAGTAAGACTGTAGTAACGATAATAACATGGAGGGAGGTCTATTGTTCACAGAACTACTAGTACGACTGTAGTAACGATAGTAATATTGAGAGAGGTCTACTGTTCACAGAACTACTAGTAAGACTGTAGTAACGATAATAACATGGAGGGAGGTCTATTTTTCACAGAACTACTAGTACGACTGTAGTAACGATAGTAATATTGAGAGAGGTCCACTGTTCACAGAACTACTAGTAAGACTGTAGTAACGATAATAACATGGAGGGAGGTCTATTGTTCACAGAACTACTAGTACGACTGTAGTAACGATAGTAATATTGAGAGAGGTCTACTGTTCACAGAACTACTAGTAAGACTGTAGTAACGATAATAACATGGAACGAGGTCTATTGTTCACAGAACTACTAGTAAGACTGTAGTAACGATAATAACATGGAGGGTGGTCTATTGTTCAAAGAACTACTAGTAAGACTGTAGTAACGATAATAACATGGAACGAGGTCTACTGTTCACAGAACTACTAGTAAAACTCTAATAACGATAATAACATGGAGGGAGGTCCACTGTTCACAGAACTACTAGTAAGACTGTAGTAACGATAATAACATGGAGGAAGGTCTACTGTTCACAGAACTACTAGTAAGACTGTAGTAATGATAATAACATGGAGGGTGGTCTACTGTTCACAGAACTACTAGTAAGACTGTAGTAACGATAATAACATGGAACGAGGTCTATTGTTCACAGAACTACTAGTAAGACTGTAGTAATGATAATAACATGGAGGGTGGTCTACTGTTCACAGAACTACTATTAAGACCTATACAGTTTTTTGAGCAACTGTTAGACTCCACTGGCGAGCTGTTTCATGTGTCAGCCCACATACACTGCTACTTGCATGATGGAGCTGTAAGGATAATTAAAAGGATAATTGATCGTGAATAAACTAATTTCTCGTCTTTAACACGATGTGGACACACGTCTACACCTGCATGTTACTAATGTAACGTTTATAGCATGCCGGAAGCGTATACAAAACGTTCGGGCATAGAAAGAAAGAGAGAGTAAACAGCGCTTGGACTGTCGGCAACAACTTTCTCAATTATGTATGGACACTTCCATGTGTGTGCAAACGTGACTGTGAGTTAGTGTCTGCCTCAGCCAGCAGAGCGTAGTATGTTTCTTGACATCACTGCTCCAAACTCCATCACACACGGGCAACAAACCATATCATTGAGAGCTTGGTTGTTGGTTCATTTTGTATGCGTGATAATATTACTGTTCGGGATCTGGTTGTTGTGGTAAGTTTAAATTAAGCTATGATAAATGACTATTATATTAAAAAAAGAATGGTTTTTAGCACTTCGTACTACCCCCCTTTCGGTTATATCCTTATATACTATTAACTCTAATGTACTTGGCATGAGAAACGCTTAATTTATAGGAAGTTCACCTGCATTTGCGTGGGTGGATGGTGGAAAACCATCAAGGAAATCTACCCTCATTACACCTGACTGTGATTGAACCCTGATCTCCCTATCATCGGCAGTCTAGTGTACCGTTCTCCACCTCCAACTCTAACTACTAGAGACCACAATAGCCGGAAGAGGTGGACGGAATCTATAAGGAATTTGATATAACAAAAAATAGGAACATTTGCAAATTTAAGTAAATGTTTGAATTGTTTATTGAAGCAAAAACAACAGAGGTAAATAGAAAATACACGGCCTCATAAGGTAAACTGAAGAGTGTTGAAAAACATATAAATAATGGCAGAGACTGCACTTGCGCAGTGCATTTGGGGATATATTTCACAATCTCAAAGTGAATTAATTATTTATAGGATTAGTCTGTAAGAGACCTAATAATAATAAAAAATCGTTAATATAAAATTAAAGAGCTTAAAGAGCTTCTTTTAAACGGTTAAAAAAGCGTTTGAATCCACATTGTGAACTCCGACTAAACAAATAATTTAAGCCATTAAACCTTTTAATCCTTACTATAATTATAAAGAGCTTAAAGAGCCTCTTATAAACGGCTAACAGAAGGCCTGAATCACTATTGTGAATTCCGACTAAACAAATTTAAATTTTAAGATTAGATTTAAATTTAAATATAAATTCTGATAAAAATAAATTACACAAAGGTTTGACTTCCCGACATAACGCAAACTTCTGTGGGCCTATTACTTCCACCACCTTTGAAGTAATCGAGGCGATTCCGACTTGTTAATATTTAACATTATAATATAAAATAAAGCAATATTACAAAGAATACTAATAATTCCTTACTAAACGAATCGGTAAAAGGTTAAAGTTATAACTTATAAACCAAAAAATAGATTATTTTTATAATTTCTTCAAATAAATACGTCTACAAAATATTACCTATAAAAGAAACCTTATCAAATATTAAAGTTCAAACAATTATTGGTAACAACAAGTACAATAACAATTTGTACTTAAACTAAATATTCCAAGATACAAAAATAATCAAAAAGTGGCTACCTATTTACTCTCTAAACATTACAAAGAGACTATCGCCCAGGCGGCAAAAAGAAACATTAAGTGTTTCATAAAACAAATTTACTTTCAAAAATAATTCCTCTAGTGATAAATTACTGACGACTACAATGAACGATTAAAATCCCATAATTAACTAATGGTTCAAACACCCACATCCGTTAAAGGTCGTTTTAATTTTAAATATTTAATAAAATATATTGAATCTATATATTGCCATCCTGGAGCGATTATGTCCAAGTCCAGACCAGGACTTCTCGTGGAAATGTCGGATATAATAGTCAACCATGTTAGCTGAGCGCCAGCTTTATATAGGTCTAGTTGATGGATAAAAGGGGTGGGAAATCTTCATATTAAAAATACAACGTCACTTTGCAAGCACGCTTGGCTCTTTTGTTAGCAACCGTCAAAACTTGGTACGAGCTCACGTCACAAGGCTGAACACCTGGTAAGCTGACCGTTAAAACTTGGAACGTTCGCTAGTCACGTAGACTGGACACCTGGCGAATAGACAGTTTAAGATTGTGAATGGTTTGTCTGTCAGCCGACTTGGCCAATAAGCTTAGTCCTGGATCCCCCTATTGAACTAAAATTGTTGACGCATCGTTCACAACTTGTCATTCTTCTCTTCATCATAGAATTTGGTGCGAAGTAGTTGGGTTATGGAACTTGTGCTATGCCAAAGATGCAATGAGTGAGTAAAGCACATATTTTAGACATAGTAATTTTTGTAATGTTTGATATTGCAGTATGTCTATGAGTAATCGGCATTATTCGGAGTGGGTAGTATTTAATGTAAACTAGCTAGTCTTGCTAGTGTTACTATTGGAGGATGTCTATATGAAATTGGTGTATTTTGGGTGGGTAGTAATAATGTATCATTAGCTAGTATCGCTAATGTTATACTAGTTTATTGCAAGAATGATGCCTTAATCTTGCCACACCACCGAATCGAATTGCAACAGTTCGAAACGTTCGGAATCAAAATCCCACAAAACGGAAACGGGCTTTGTCCGCACACCGGTTCGTAATTCAATTCACGTCGATTATAGTATTTGGTGAGTGATGACATCAGTGAAGAGGAGGTATTGGTAATTGCTATGTGCATGACTGCCGATGAAGAGAAGAAGAAAAGAAGCGGCTTCAAAAATACTTTGAGGGCACTACATAAAGTAAATACAACATAAAATTGCCGAGATTTACTCCCACGCATTTTTCCTTTTTAACACAGTCATACTAATATTTGTTAGCAATGTCATACGCTATAGGGTACTTTTGAACAAATTGTTTATTTCTTCGTCCAAAGACATTAAAAATTTGTCGAGGAACAGGAAACGAACATCAACATGTGTAAACTGAGTGCGAGTGTAGATGATTCAATAGTCGAGTGCCGAGAGAACATCAACATGTGTAAACTGAGTGCGAGTGTAGATGATTCAATAGTCGAGTGCCGAAGAGAACATCAACATGTGTAAAACTGAATTCGAGTGTAGATGATGCAATAGTCGAGTGCTGGAGACTCATTCGCATGGTTTCAGAATCCATTGGAATCCGTCAAAATATTCCCTCCTGGCAAACCGATTCGTTCCGTTCCGGGTCCGATCCATTTGCAGCAAGCTTAATTCCGGGCGTGTTAGGGCCACACTGAAAATTGAAAATAATGAAGGGACCGCATCGCATGCATTATTTATGTTGTAAAAATCAATTTTTTAAATTATTATAATAATATATAAAAAGAAAAATAGAATCTTAAGACTGACTCAATTTGTTTACCAGAAATGTTTCTCCCAATGGTAAATCTTGTGTTGTCACTTTATTATTTCTGACAAGCGTGTCCGTAAGTTGTGTTATCTCAGGCGTTTGCTCTTTATCCTCTGAGAAAAACTAACATTCACACACTTTTACCTGCTGCAAAATAGTCTATTGCGCACGTTTGGTTCGCACATTTAAATATTCCTTGGGGTCGATCTCTACCGAGTTCAGAGTAAAATGTTACACAGCAACTCCACTTGCTAGATTTTCTGAAATAATTAACAATCTCCAAATGTAATAATGTATCTCAAATTATGTATTCCTAAAACGTTCAATAAAAATATATATCGGGTTACGCATTGCATGTTGATCATCGCAAGGTCCGTGGGATGCACAGAATCACAGATCGGGCCACATGCAGCTCGCGAGCCGTAGGTTTGAAATTGGCTTTCCTTAGACCATGGGGCCACCGATACGGGTGAAAAAAGAGCGTTAAGTTCGTAAAAAACTACGAGGCAAGAACCGAGAACATATTTCCAAGATAGCATGCTTAGCACCGAGAAACTTGTTCTAAGATAACTTGTTTAGTATCGAGATCACTGTTTCAAGATAACATGTTTAGCACTAAGAACCTTGTTCCAAGATAACATGTATACATTGGAACCTTGTTCTAAGATAACATGCTTAGCACTAAGAACCTTGTTCCAAATAACATGCTTAGCACTAAGAACCTTGTTCCAAGATAACATGTTTACACTACAGAACCTTGTTTCCAAGCTAAACATGCGTTGCACTAAGAAACCTTGTTCCAAGATAACATGCTTAGCACTAAGAACCTTGTTTCAAGATAACATGCTTAGCACATAAGAACCTTGTTCCAAGATAACATCTTAGCACTAAAACCTTGTTCCAAGCTAACATGCTTAGCACTAAGAACCTTGTTCCAAATAACATGCTTAGCACTAAGAACCTTGTTCCAAGATAACATGCTTAGCACTAAGAACCTTGTTCCAAGATAACATGCTTAGCACTAAGAACCCATTTTCCAAGATAACATATTTAGCACTAAGAACCTTGTTCCAAGATAACATGCTTAGCACTAAGAACCTCTTGTTCCAAGATAACATGCTTAGCACTAAGAACCTTGTTCCAAGATAACATGCTTAGCACTAAGAACCTTGTTCCAAGATAACATGCTTAGCACTAAGAACCCATTTCCAAGATAACATATTTAGCACTAAGAACCTTGTTCCAAGATAACATGCTTAGCACTAAGAACCTTGTTCCAAATAACATGCTTAGCACTAAGAACCCATTTCCAAGATAAACATATTTAGCACTAAGAAACCTTTTCCAAGATAACATGCTAGCACTAAGAACCCATTTCCAAGAGGACAGTAAAATTATACAGGTGATATCATAGTAACGATATTATAATCTTAATAATGATGAACTGAGGCCACTTGTTGGTCCTGACTTGACATGCCACCTACCCGTGATGTTACAAACATACCTGTCTATCCATCTCCAAGGAAGATATGATCCACCGAGCCAGCGAACACCTGCCACGACACAGAGAAAACTGGCACTACCTCTAAAGAAATATAAAAATATACTCAAAACCATAACAAGAAAATCTTATGTGTTGTTCTTAATTTGAAATTATCATCTCGTTTAAATAGCTATATTGTATCTTTATTAATCTAAGAATTTGTTGTTTGTATTATTATAAATGTAAATTTTATTTGTGACAAGAATTACATAATTCCGTATGAATAGAACATGATTAATAACAAACGGAAGTGTCGCAGAGTCTCTGCCTTTCTCTCAAATAAACATATTCAAACAGTTCAAATACAAACTCATTACTTAGTGTCGTGCCTTCGGGGCCTGCCCTCTATTTTCAAAAGCTGTGCCTTCCGGCCTGCTCCCTTTGTGAGGCTCATTTCTTGTGATAGCTTTTACGTTAAAAAAGCTTAAAAACCACCATTTTGAAAATGGGCATAACGTGATCTACAAGAATATGTAAAAAAAAAGGTATTCCATTTAAAAAGATCAAAGTGACTTTGATGTCACCTTAGCAACGCCACCCAAAATCATACCAGCCTTACCCCACCTTACTTCTTCATCAAAACCGAACAACTTTGTTTTAAACTTTTTTCTTTTGATGTTTGTTTTTTTCCGAGATATTTATGGAAAGTTTTCAAATGAACACCCGGCAGACTTGTTCAAAACTAGACATTTGTCCTCTTGGACTGGCCGCGATTTTCCTTTAGCTACCCCTTTGGGGTTCAATCATCCTTATACACCCAAATAACTTTACTACAAGGGAAAATTACTACCCCGAAATTGTGCCAATTACTTTATTTTGACTGTATGGCCCATTGGCTATTTCTGTGACCAACCTGTAGTATATTACAATACACACACTTTCTTGATCCAACCTGTAGTATATTACAATACACACACATTTCTTGATACAGCCTGTAGTATATTACAATACACCCACTTTCTTGATACAGCCTGTAAGTATATTACAATACACACACTTTCTTGATCCAGCCTGTAGTATATTACAATACACACACTTTCTTGATCCAGCCTGTAGTATATTACACATACACACACTTTCTTGATCCAACCTGTATATATTACAATACACCCACTTTCTTGATCCACCTGTAGTATATATACAATATACACATTTTCTTGATCCAACCTGTAGTATATTACAATACACACACTTTCTTGATCCAACCTGTAGTATATTACAATACACCCACTTTCTTGATACAGCCTGTAGTATATTACAATACACACACTTTCTTGATACAGCCTGTAGTATATTACAATACACACACTTTCTTGATCCAACCTGTAGTATTACAATACACCCACTTTCTTGATCCAGCCTGTAGTATATTACAATATACACATTTTCTTGATCCAGCCTGTAGTATATTACAACACACACACTTTCTTGATCCAGCCTGTAGTATATTACAATACACCCACTTTCTTGATACAGCCTGTAGTATATTACAATACACACACTTTCTTGATCCAACCTGTAGTATTATTACAATATACACATTTTCTTGATCCAGCCTGTAGTATATTACAATAACACAACACTTTCTTGATCCAGCCTGTAGTATATTACAATATACCCACTTTCTTGATCCAGCCTGTAGTATATTACAATACACACACTTTCTTGATCCAGCCTGTAGTATAATTACAATACACCCACTTTCTTGATCCAGCCTGTAGTATATTACAATACACCCACTATTCTTTTCCAACCTGTAGTATATTACAATATAACACATTTTCTTGATCCAGCCTGTAGTATATTACAACACACACACTTTCTTGATCCAGCCTGTAGTATATTACAATACACCCACTTTCTTGATACAGCCTGTAGTATATTAACAATACACACACTTTCTTGATCCAACCTGTAGTATATTACAATACACCCACTTTCTTGATACAGCCTGTAGTATATTACAATACACCGACTTTCTTGATACAGCCTGTAGTATATTACAATACACCCACTTTCTTGTCCAACCTGTAGATATTTACAATACACCCACTTTCTTGTCCAACCTGTAGTATATTACAATACACCCACTTTCTTGTCCAACCTGTAGTACAATATACACATCTATATGCCAAACCCCTATTAAATTATAATGTACACACCTACTTTGTTTTCCTCTAGTAAAACACAGTCATAAATCAACACCTCTGGAAAAATACAGCTATTATCTTGAAATATGTTGGTAAAAACAACCCTTACATTATAACGTTCGCATTTTATTTGTAAGACTACCTGTTTTGGCTGACTCGCTTTAAATTTTGTAAGGTGCCCAATCAATCTACGTCCAAAAAAACTCACAAAGAAATATTAGTAAAAATATGGGATCTTCAAGTTAACAGTTTTTAAAAATTTTTAGAAACGACCCCCTTTTTACTGTAAGAACATTGCTAAAAACTGAATTACTTATATAAAAAACTATTAATTTTGTTTTTAAAAAATTTCCCTTTGTAACAATACAAATCAATATTTGGTACAATCAGTTTCAATTAAATTAAAAACACTAAGTTAACAACTTTGCCACCATAAAACTGCTAGACAACAAACTGCCCAACAAGCTATAAAAAAAATATTTGGAAAAGGGGGGGTTGGTAAAGTAGCCGACACGACTTGGACCAAATGCTAGACAAGCTCATGTATAGGAGTACAAAGTAATAGACACAACCAAGCGGCGACACGAGAGGACCAATTTTTTCGACAAAACATCGAGATGAATCCAGTTAAGAGTGGCTCAAGTGACAGACAAGTTATTTAAAATCTAAAAAAGTATAAGCATTGCAGTAGGGGGTTTAAAAAGACAGTTCGGACAACTTTCTCCCATAAGATTAACAATACCACCAAAATTGAATGGGTGGATCACTTTCTCCTCTAAACCTACCTAACATAACCTAACCTAAACGTAACTTTAAACAGCTTTTTAATTACACAAATTGCCCTTTTTATCCTGTTATTTGTCGTTCGGGGCCCCCTTTAAGCCCCCCCCACCCTTAACCAATTCCACCCCCATCCGTACTCCCCCCAGCCTTCACCCCTTCTCTTCCATGCCCGCAATCGCTCCTCTCACCCGCCCTACCCCCAATTTTGTCTGCACAACTTCCTTCCCCACCTGTACCTTACCTCCTTTAACCCATACTTTCCGTTCCCCTGAAAGAGGTACTGGCCATTCTGAAGTTCCTCCCATAACTCCAATCCACCCCTTTTCCACCCACCCCGTTTACCACCGGGGTCATTTCCCCTTGAAAACTTAGATTTTTTCCTTTAAAAAACGTTTTTCTATCTATTACCACCCCCCCTTACCCCTGAGGTTTAGATCCTTTTAAAATTTGCCTTCCTGCTTACCACCCCCCTAAAAATTTTTCTGAAAGGGGTTTGAAAGGGTAAAAAAAATTTCACATTCTCCACCACCCCTTAAAACATGGGAAAAACACGGGGTTCCCCCCCCAGTCGATTCCTAAGGGGGATTTTCATAAAGGGGTTTTCCACCTCACTCCGCAAAAATGGGTGCAGTTCCTCTAAATTCAAAACCCTTTCTACCCAACAAACCCCCTTTTTTTATATAAGGCTAAACCAACGGGGAGTAACTCTAAGTGGTGTAACGGTGGAAAAAATTTAAAAATATTGAACGGGGTTTCGGTTAGATAAAATTAACCCTTTAAAAACAAAAAAAACCTTTTTTTATTTTTCGCTTTTGACATTCCAAATTTACATACTTTTTTAAAAACTTTTCAAATTTTCAAGTTTTAATAAAGCCACAAGGGTTTTTACTCAATTTTTCAAATCTTTCTTATAAAATGGGTTATTATTTTAAAAAAAAACCCTCCCACCTCAGTCTTTTAATAAAAAATAAGATTGTGCAAAATTGGGGGGCCCAACGCTCATTTTTTCTTTAATTTTTCAGCAACTTGCAAATTAAATTGCACTGTTAATTTTGTGAATTTTTTTAAGGTCATCAAGTTCGTTTTTTTCACCTACATTTTACTTTAGAAACCCTACAAAAAAATTTTTAAAAATGGGAGGTTAGGCTGAGGGGTTTTGGGGGGGAAAAAATTTATTTGGGGGGGTAAAAAAGGACTTTTGGTTTAAAAAAAGGGTTTTTTCCCCTTTGCCCCCTTTTAAGGTAATCAAATTTGTTTGCATTGGCCCCTCGTGTCGCCCCTTTTGGTTGCTATAAAAATTTACTCCATACAGGCTTTTTTTTGCATTGGGGCCTCTTTGTCGAAATTGGTTTTCACCTTTTTACCCTATACAACTTGCTACATTGGTCCCTTTGTGCGACCCTTGGTTGCCTCCTTTTTTACTCCTATACATGGCTTTTTTACATTTTGGGGCCCCCTCTTTGTGGGCAACTTGGTTTTTCTACATTTGACTCCTATACATGAGCTTGTTTACATTGGTCCTCTTTGTCGCAATTTTTTGTCTATCACTTTTTACCCTTAATGACTTGTCTCCTTGGGCCTCTCGTTCACCGCTTGGTTGTCATCACTTTGTACTCCATCATAGTTTTTTTACATTTTTGGGCCTCTCGTTCGACCGCTTGGTTTTTCAAACACTTTTTTCTCCATAATGAGCTTTTTTAGCTTGGCCCTCTTGCGAAAATTGGGGTTTTCTTCCTTTTTTATCCAAAAAATGACTTGCAGCATTGGGCCTCTCGTGTCGACCACGGGGTTTCCCAACTTTGTACTCCTAAACATAGTTGTCTGCATTTGGCCTCTCTTGTCAAATTTTTGGTTGTTACCCCCCTTTTTACCCCATACTTGCCTTTCTAGCATTTGTCCAATCATTGGCCCCCTTAAAACCCCCCACCTTTAAAAAAATTGGTTTTTTTTGTCTCCGTTGGCTAAATGGCCCCCCCCTTGTTCGATCACTTTTTCCAATCTTTTTTTACTTCAAAACCAAGTGAAGTTCTATTAATTTATTTTGAATAACAACACATGAGGGTCGTAACAAGGCGAGTTTTTATAAATTTTTTGGTTTTTAATAAAGGGTAGATAGAGTTCATATTTTTTTGGGCAACGGGCTTTTTCTTAATGGTTTTCCCCGTCTCCCTCCACATAAAGGGGGAAATTTCACAAATTGTTTTTTCCCTTTTAATCCTTTTTGTTTAATATGGGTGGGTAGTATGATTTTGGGGAAAAAAATTACAATGAAAATTCCAAAAAAGGGGGAACAAAACTTTTTAAACCCCTTGAAAATTCTTTTTCTCGGGGGAAAGACTGCAAACTTTTTTAAAAAAAATGTCCCCCAAAAAAAGTGGGAAAAAAGGGGTTTTTTTCATACAAATTTTAAAAAACTTTTAATGCATCCGGCGGGGGAATTTGAGTATTGACTTTTCCCCCCCCCGGGGAAAAACCAAACTATGGTGAACCTACCCCAAAAACCCCCTATTTTTTGGTGCTGGAAAAAAAATTTAAAAATTTTTCTTTTTTTTTAAAAAATTTTTATTTGGTTTTTGTCCGGGGGGGATTTTAAACGTGTAAAATGTTTTGGGTTTTTCCCGACTCACCATTCACTTTTTATTGACCCCCCGAAAAAAATAGGTTCTTTTTTTAAAATAAAGCATTTTTTAAAAAAGGGGTTTGGGTCAGTTTTAAAAAATTTTTAAAAGGCCCAAAAATTTTAAAAAAAGGGGGTTTCAAAATTGTACATTTTTTTTTTTTCTGTTTTAAAATTTTTTTTTAATATAGGGTTCCTTTAAAAAAAACGAAAATTTATTTTAAAGGGTTTTAAAGGGCCCCTTTGGGGCCCTTTTCGATTTCAAGAAAAAAACCTTTTTTTTGGGGGGGGGAAAAGGGGAAAGGGGGGAAAACGTGACGGGGGGCTACCCCCCCCCAAAAATTTTTCCTTTTTTCATCAGGGAAAAACAAAATTAAAACAGGAAATCAAAAATTTTGGGGCTATTTCCCCGGAAAAGGGTTTTTTTGGGGGAAAAAACAACTTTTGGAAAAAACGTTTTTTTCCCCAGAACGGGAAAATTTTTTTTTGTTAAAATTTTAAAAATTGTTTTTTAAAAAAAAATTTTTATTGATTTTTAAAATTTAAACTTTAAAATTTTTTTTTTTTTAGTTGTAAAATATCTTTTTTTCCCAAAAATTTTTAAATTTTTTTGTGGAAAAAACCCCTATCTTTTTTAAAATAAATTTTGGGGTGGGGGGTAGCATGCTCCTCGTAAATTTTCCCTTTCCAAATTGGGGGGGTTTAAACGCAAAACAAGGCCAAAAATTTGGGGATTTTAAAAAGGGCACTTTCATGTTTTTTTTCCCTTTTAATAAGATTTTAAAGTCACGGGGTTTCCCAAATTGGCACTTGGCAATTTAGAAAAAAGGGGAAAAAAATTAAAAGTTTGACAAAAAAGCTATAAAAAGAAGATAAGAAAAAAATTGGGGTGAGGGGATTTAAGGAAAAAAAATTTTTAAAAAAAAGAAAAAAAAACTTGAGAAAAAAAGAAGTAATTTAAGGGGAAAAAGAAAAATTTTTTTTTCCTTTTCCCCGGGTGGGCGCCATTTTGTGAAGGGGGGGGAGTATAAATTTTCCCCGGCGGGGGTTTGGGAAAAATTTTATTTTAGAGGAAAAATTTTTTGAAAAAAGGAAAGGGGGAAGGGGTGGCGGGGAAAATTTTTATTTCGTTGGGGTTTTTTGGGGGGGAGTTGCCTTTTTCCCGGGGTCTTCCCGGGGATTTTTTTTTGTCTTTAAAGTTGACAAAAACCCCCTTTTTATCGGTTCCAAGGTATCCAAAAGGATGGGGGGTTTAAAGGGGTTCTGGGGGTTTTGGCCCAAAGGGGGGGGGGTTTTGGGGAAGGGGTTTTTTTTGGGGGGTGGGAGGGGGAAAAAAAAGATCGGGGGGGGTCAAAGAGAGTTAGGGGGAGGGGTTTTTCCCGGGGGTTTTTGGGAACTTATTCTTCTTTCCACTTTCCTCTTTTAGGATTTTTTTAGTCGG
The DNA here is from genome assembly GCA_039000515.1 of Timema cristinae. Lineage (NCBI taxonomy): Eukaryota > Metazoa > Arthropoda > Insecta > Phasmatodea > Timematidae > Timema > Timema cristinae. Next base: position 20,869 of record JBCFYV010004967.1, read on the forward strand.
GGAAAAAGGGGGGGAAAGAAAAAGGGGAGCGGCCAAGGGGGCCAAACCCCCTTAAAAGGAAAAGGGTTTCGAAAAGGGAGGGGGTTTCCCCAAAATTTTAAAACGATTTTAGTAAATATCGAAAAAATTTTTTTTTTTTTTTTTTTCCCCATTTTTAGTATAAAATATTGAAAAAATTTGTTTCTATCCCCCTTTTGGGGAAAAAAATGTAATATGGGTTTTGGGGTTTTCGTATTTTCTAAAAAAAAATAAAAAGCTTTTTTTTTTTTTCAAAAACTGACATAAAAAAATTTTTTTATTTAAAAAAAACCTCAATTTTGGGAATTTTTTTATCAAAAATGGGGGAAAACCCCCGGGGGGGGAAAAGTTTTTTTTGACCTGGCAGTTGGGCCACTGGGGGCCCCAAGCCCCAAAACCCTTTTTTTTACGAGAACTGTTTATGTTTACGGGGTTTTTTTTTAAAACCTTTTTTTTTTTGGGGGTTTTTGGGGTTTTTATTTTTTTTTACAAACGTAAAATTTTTATCAAAAAAAATTTTTGGGATTACAATTTTTACGTAGAAAAGGGGGGGTGGGTGATCAAAACGGGCCCCGGGGTTGGGGGGTTTGGGGGCACGTGACCCCCCCCCCCTTTTCTCTTTTTTTGGCTCCCCCCCCCCCTTTTTCCCCCCCCCCCCCTTCCGCGGGGCCCCATTTTCCCTTTCCCCCGTTTTGGGTGTTGGTTTTTCCCCCCCCCTACAAACCCCCGGACATGTTTTTTTTTTTTAAATTTTTCAAAAAATTTAAAAATTTTTTAATTATTGGGTTTTTGGGGGGTTTTAATTTTTTTAATTTTTTGCGGCAAAAACCCCGGGGCATGTTGGTTTTAATTAATTGGTAAGGGTAGAGGCGGGGTTTGGAAAGGTTTTTACTTCTTTTTTAAACCCCAACTATCTGTCTTTTGTTGAATGGGCATTGGTTTCCTCGGGCACAAAAGGGCCCGAAACTCTCCTGGGGGGCCCCTTTTTAAAATTAAAATTAAAAATTAAAAAATTTTAAAAGCAAATTTTTAAAGGGTCGAAAGGGTTTGGGGGTTTTTTTGAGCGGTTTTTGGGGGCTGAGACAAAATCCCCAAAACCCTCACTATGCCCCGTCCCAAAGGTATAAGAACATTGCCTATGACGTACCACCCCAACATTTGGGAATCAGCCTTTCACTTTTCCCCCCCCAAAACCCCCCCCCCCCCAAACCCGGGGGTTTTTTTCAAACCCTTTTTTTCCCCCCCCCCCCCCCCGGGTTTTTTCCCCCCCCCTTCGCCACCCTGACCCAGCCTCCCGGGAAAGAAAAATTTTTATCGATAACCCGGGGGGTTTTAAAACCCCAAAAGACGTAATAAAACGGGAAACCCGGGCCCGGGGGGGGGCTGGGGGGCAGACAATTTGGGAAAAAAAATAGTAGTGCCCCCAGAAAACGGGGTTTTTTTCCCATAAAAAAAAACTTTTTCGGGGGTTTTTTTTCAATTTTTAGCATCTTAATTTTTTCACAATGGGGGGCCCAAAAACCCCCCAGTTTGGGGGGCCCCTTTCCCCCCCGGGCACAAGTCTACAAAAATTTTTTTTTTTTTGGTAGGGGGGGTCGAAAAAGCCGGAAATTTTCCCCCCAAAACCCCCATTTCCGGGCGGGCCCCAAACCTTTTTTTTTCCCCATGCCGTAATCGCGGTTAGTCACAACTCTACGGGAAAATGCAAAAACCCCAATAAAAGTAACGTCGAAACCCCCCGGCCCCCCGGTTTTGGCCCGGGGAGAAAAGGGTTTGGGGCAAAAAATTTTTGATCTGCCCCCCAAAACCCGGGTTTTTCCTAGGGCGTAATATTGGGGGGTTATTTCGCAACTCTACATCTCTAAATTTTGCACAATCGGGGGGCCCTTTTAAATTCCCCAGTTGGGGGGCCAAATTAAAACCCCCCCCCCCAAAATCTACTAAAATTTTTTTTTTTGGTGGGGGTCTTTCGAAATCCCTTTAAAATTTTTAAACCCCCACCCGCAGCTCTCGGACGGGCCCCAAACCGGTTTTTTTTCCCATTTCCCGGGGAATCAAAGGGGTTTTAAAGCCCCCAAAAACCCCACTGAAAACTTTCACAATCGGGGGGCCCTTTGGGTTTCCCCTTTTTTTGGGGCCCCAAACCCCCGTCACAATTTAAAATAAAATTGGTTTTTTGGAAAACGTCTGTCGAAAAGCCGGGAAAAATTTTCCCCCCCACCCGGGACTCCCCGGGGCCGGGGGCAACCTTATTTTTTCCTATGACGTAATCAACGGGGGTTTTGTCCCAAACCCCCGGCCCCCCGATGTCGGCCCGACAAGAAAAGAATAATAAGGGTCTTTTCCTCAGGCTTTTGGTTTTTCCCCCTTTTCCCAAAAATTTTTTGGGCCCCCGAAAAAGATATCGAGGTCATTCCCCCCCACCATTTTTTTCCCCCCGGGGCCCCCTTTTTGTGGGCAAACAAACAAGAAAAGATTTTGGGCCCCAATTCCCCCCGGGGAAGGGGGGGTTTTTTTCCGGGGGTCAGCTTGCGGGTCACGGGGACAAAATAAAAACTTGACCCCAAAAAAAAACCCTTTGGGGGGGTTTTCCCCCAAAGACTAATTTATTCGTGTTATTCGCAACCCTGGCGCCGGGTTTTTGGGGGGAAACAAAAAAAAGTTGAAACGGGGGGCCAGAAAAGTTGGGGGGGAAAACCCCGGGGGAAAAATTTTTGGGGGGCATTCCCCCGGGGGAACGGGTTTTTTTCCCCCTTTGGGGGTCAAATTTTACGGCTCACAGACAAAAAGATTTTGACCCAAAACCCTTTGGGGGGTTTTTCCCAAAAGACTTTTAAATTTTTGGGGTGTTATTTCGCAACCCGGGGGGCCCCCGGTTGGGGGGCAGACAAAAAATTGGGGGCCCCCGGCGCCAAAAAATTTTGGGGGGACAAACAAAAATAATATTGAGTCCCTTCCCCCCCGGGAACGGGGGGTTTTCCCCCCGGTTTTACTTGAGGGCCCCCACGAACAAGAATTTGTTTTTTGACCCAAAAAACCCTTTGGGGGGTTTTCCCCCCAAAACGAATCATTGGGGGTTTTTTTTTTGCAACCCAGGGGCTCGCCCCTTTTTTGCCCCAAAAAATTTCCCTTTTTACCTTTTCCCCCCCCCCCCTCAAAACCCTCCATTCCCCTTTTGGGGGATCATTGTGTTTCTAAAAATAACCCCTTTAAAAGGCACTCAAAAAACCCCCGTTAAACAGCAGTCTCACTTTTACACCCCATAAAGGGGGACATTTTTATGGCCCCCCAGCTCTCTCGCACACACATCCAACTTTTGGGCCTTGGAGGGGGGCTCCTCCACCCAAATTTAATAGATATTGAAATAAAACAATAGTTTTGTAAGACGTGTGCTGCAAACCCCCCTTTTAAAGTAAAAAACACCCTTTTTTATTCTTAAACCCAAATTAAATTTTTTAATGCTCGAAATTATTTTTTCGAGGAATAATTTTAAAATTTAATGTTCGAAACCTATTTTAAATAAAACCCTTTTGAAATTTTTAAGCCCACACATCAATGCACTCAACATTTGCGAAAAGTACCTTCAAGGGCACTGAGGGGGGGTGGGTTTTTAGCGACGCCCGTTTGCAACCCCAGTGCTTTTTTTTTCCCGTGTTTTCTATCAATTTTCATTTTTCTGAACGGGGCGCAGAGAGAAACCCTCCCCCAATGTTAAAAATGTCACCATCATTTGCATGGCAAGAGTGGGCCTTTCAAACCCGTGAAAGTGGGAATTGGGAGTGTAGAAAAAACACCCTAGTAATTAAAATGGAAAGTGTTTTCCCAAAAACAAAAGCTCAATTGGCCCTGTTAAAAACCCACTACCCTTTGAAAAAAATAAAATAAATAAATTTAAAAATTATTTAAAAAAAAACTATTTCTTAAAGAAAGAAAAGTTACTCCCAAACCCCCTGACCTTACCTATGCCTGTAATTTATAATTTGGTGTTAAAAAAAAAAAGGGCCCCCTCGCACAGCCCGCGTGGAGGGGGGGGGGAAAACCCGTGGGAATTTAAAAAAATTTTGTTGGAAAGCTTGGAATCTTTGGGGGTTTTGGGAAAAAAATATTTATTACAAATAATAGGAAATGTTTTGCAAAAATATAATGCAGATAAAATGTACCCGAATTTGCGGGGTAGTCCGCATAAGAAGAGGGGGAGGGGTTTTTCAACGCGTCTGTTTTTTCCCTCCGGGGGTAGGCAATCTGCCGTTTAAAGGGGTCTTTCAAATGGTCTTTTGGACAGATCTGTATTTCGCATTTCGCAGTAGCTAGGTCATTTTCAGGGGGCAAACCGGGGTTTAAATCTAACCCACGTGGACAGAGGGGGTTTTTCCTGTTTTATTCCAATTTTAATAGGAATTTCCTCATCTTAGACATAAAAAGTTATGTACTACCCAAAATATTTTTTTACGGTTTTAATAATCAACAGGTTCCCTTCGTCCCATTTTGCACCACCTTTTTTCTAAACCAAAAAATTTTTCAAATTTGGCGCCAGGCATACATTCAACCAGTTTTTGCACCCCTCATTTGGGATTCATTCTGCGCCAAAGCCCTACTCCGCAGTTTCCCAACAGAGCATCTAGCAGACAAAGGGCCCTTTCCCCTGTGGGAGGTTGAAGGTGTCCGATGGGGAACGGGACTTTCATATCGAATATGAAACGGTTTTTAAAAATAAAATTCTGCCCCCTCTCTCTTTCCCCAAATAAAAAAACGATATAATTTTTAGCACCGGATTTAAACCCTGAAGGGGACCGCTGTCCCCCAATGGTAGAAAGGGTTTTGAGTTCGATCCTCGGGAAAAACAACCCCAGGTTTATGACAAACACTCCTCGCAATATGACCCCCATGGGGTAAACATCAGAAAGCACCTATTTTGTTTGTTAGGGGGGGAGAGGTTTAGACTTTAAATCCGGTTGGATGCAAACCCAGGGTTTTTTTTTAAACTTCAAAATAATGTTGATCCCTTTTTAAAAATTTTTTCTTCCCCGACTTTCATAGGATCCCTTGGGAGGGCGGGGAAACACCGCTTCCAAACAACCCAAAAATTTGGGGGAAATGAAAAAAAGCCCCTGTGGTCCCTCGTTTGCCCAAATTTATTCGAATTTTGGAATGTATCTAAAAGTTATATAAACACCGTGAAATTTTTTTCCCAATATTTTACTTAGAAACTTATGTAAAAAAAATTTTTTATTTAATTTTTCAAAATATATATAGCCGCCATATTTTTTTCCCCAGGTTTTTTAACATAGGAACCCAAAATTTAAATTTATACAAATTTTTTAATATTTTAAAATTATATTAATAAAAATTTTAAATTTTCCGTAAAAGGGTTTGGGCGTGCCTTTGCTTATCGGTCCACAAAATGGGAAACGAAAGCCCTTTAAATTAATGTAAGGTTTTTTAGGAAGTTTTTCAAATAATAAATAAGTCAATGTAAGGTTTTTTCTTTAAAAAAATTTCTAGTATTTATCATACGCCAAAACCCTTGGAAAATTTTAAAAATTCAGAACCCGTTTTATACTCAAATCAGGGGATCTGCATACAAAAAAAAATTTTAAGGGGAGAAAGAAATAAAAGTTCGCCTGAATAAAACCCCTAAATTTTCCCTATTCCCTTTCGTCTCAAGTTTATGTGATATACGCATACCCTTTAAAAAGGAGAATCCCCTATTCCAAAACGTCAAATACTCAATTTGGCAAAGACCTAAAAATATTTCCTTTTAAAATTTTAAATTTGATTGTCAAATAAAAAAAACTATAAGAAAAAGGTTTTTAAAATTTAAGGGAAGGGGAGATTCACACACGGGATTCAATATCTTTTTGAAAGTGTACCCGCATTTTCGTGGAGGGGAGAGTTTGAAATAGCCAAAAAATTTTATTTTAGGCCTTGGCGATGGAAAGTTTGAACCCCAAACTTTCCCCCCTACCAAAGGGACGGGTTTTTATTTCAGGGTTTTCCCCCGCTGATCCTGACAATTTACCAAATAATATTGCTTTCTTTAAAAGGGAGGGTTGGGGGAAAAACACAACACGTAATCTAACCCACACGGTATTTTTTGGAGGGGGAAATTGGGAAAAAAAGCCTCACTTTATAAAGGGCCCGTGTTCGAAAATTTCCCAAACCCATTTTAGTTTAAAAAAAATTTGTCATCAGCTAGCTATCTTAAAAGCCTATAAGGGGTCAGTTTTACCTATACAAAAGCATAAGCCCTGTGGGATTCGGGAAATTTGCCTCGGGTTTTTGAATTTAAAAACCCAAACGGAGCACCACTTATTTGGTATGGGACGGAAAAAAGTACCCCATTTTCCCCCGGGAAATGTCCCGGGAAAAAAAAAACCTTTTGGGCTTCCCTTTTCGGGGGAGGGGGGGACACATAGAATGGTCCCTTTTACCAGGAAAGGGGAAAAAAAAAAGTTACCACCCGGGCATTGGCCCTGACGCCTTAATACAGCTAAAAGTAGCAGGTGAATAACAAACGCATACCGAGTAATTTTGTTTTAAAAATACTGACCACAGGTAAAAGTTTAAAATGCCCCTTTTTAAATATAGGTTTTTGGGCTTTCTAACCAAAAAAATTAAATAATTTTAAAGGGAAGGTGTCAAGTTCACACCCCATAATTGGACGCGCAGGGAAAAATATTGAAAACCTTCCCCCGGAAATGTTGAAGAATCTATGGAGTTTTGGGTTTTTTTAGGGAAAAAAATTAAAACTTATAATACTAAAACTAAGTGAACTGCAGGAGAGTGTAACTTTTTCCCGCCGTGATTTAACCAGGATATGGGGTTTGCGGTCACAAATCAAACAGTGAAGGTGACCCATTCGTCCTGATTTTGATGCCCCAAAATCAATCTTGGTGAGCCCCAAAAATTTTAAATTTAAAAGTTGAAACCAGGGAATTTATCACGCCAAGGGATGAAAACCCGGGGGTGGTTTTCGAGCCACAGGCTTTAAAAAAGCACTCTTTATTCCCAAACCCGGCCACTATTTTCCAAACACTTTTGGGCACTTAAACGAACATTGTTTTATTAGGGGGTAAAGCAAAAACCCCCCCGGGGTTTTCATAAAAATTTTTACAGATATTTTTTCTCATACTTTTCCCAAACCCAAACTTCTCACAATGTTTACATGTCTCCCAGCAAAGTGCCCAAGGTTTTTTTCCAAGAGGGTTTTCGAATCTCGGGTTTGGGGGGGGTTTTACAAAACCCCCCTAAGGGGTCACCTCCCAATTAGTAATTAAATAGTTCTAGGTTTTGAAATCTATGCCAGGGAAAATTTGGCGCGTTTTTCACTCTTTTCTCTAGGGAAATAGGGTTCACTTCCTCTAAAATTCGTTTTGTTTTGTTTGTAATAAAAATATTTTAGTTTCGAAAACGGGCGGGTAAACTAAGGTTTGTTTTTCCCTCTAAATTCAAGCTTCCCAGGGCGTTAGCGTTCAAAAATTGGGGATTTTCATTATTAAATGTATGTAACAGGGTTTGGGAAAAGGGTGTCCAGTTTTTTGGGGATATGCTGGTTTGGGCCGGGACCGGGAAAATTTATTTTTTTAAAACTCGTCCAAGTGCTTTGTTTTGGGGGGAGGGGGGCCCATCCCGTAACCCCCTTTTCACTGAAGTGGGCTCATTCCCCCCAAACAAAAATCCTCCTCATCCCATCAAACAAATTTTAAATTTTACAAATAACTAAAAAATCCCAGGCCCCGATTACCCAGTGGACAATGTTTTAAAACCTCCTAAGGGGAGAAAAAAGAACAACCGGGAAAAATTGTTTACATTTTCCCTTTAAAGTAGGCCCCGTATCAATAACCTACGATAAAATAATACCCTTTCATTTTCCAATCTTAAAAATCGTTAATTTCTCACAGAAATCCCCTTCACCGGGCCCCTTCCCGGAAATATAAACTGTTTATAGTTCCCCTAAAAAGCTTTTCAAAACCCTAATGTTTGATAAACACTCTTTTCTAGAAATTTTTGATCCTGTTCAGGGTTTGAAACCCCTGGGCCGTTTAGCGAGCTTTTAAAAAACCTTTGGGCAGGGGTTTCCCTGGCACACCGTTGGGCCCCAATTTTTATACCAATTTTTTGCACTTTAACAAACCGATGTTGATCAAAAGCCCAAAACAACTAAAACAGAAAGGGCCATTGGGAAAAAAGGTTAAACACTTTTCGCCAAAAAATTATAAACCCCTGTTTAAACCCACTACCCTGTTCATCGTAAGGTTTTTGAAAATCGGCATTTAGGTGAGAAAAAAACTAGGTTTGACCCCTGGAGCACAGAACAGAACACACGAGTCCTTTTCCGGTGGGAGATGGGGGGGGGGGTTTGAATCCCCCTACACAGTGAAAGTAAACTGTGAAAATTTTTTTAAAAAATTAATTATTAGTATAAACATAACTGGGTTTTTTTACAATATTTGTTTACCCCACAGTGAAAAAATATACTGTAATATTTTTCAATATGGTGGGGAATAGTGGGCCCCGGGACTAAAAAAAGAGGGGTTTCCCAATTTTTAAAAAAAAATAAATAAATAACCGTTTAAATTTTATATATTTGAATAGATTTAAAATAAAAAAATTTTTACAATCATTTAACAATTTTACTATAAATAAATTATATATACAAACAATTTATTAGGAAAATTTAAAAAAAAAATAAAAAACCCAAATTTTTTAGATTTTAAAAAAAAATATAAAACAAAAAAAATTTTTTATAAATTTAAAAATATAAAACAAAAAACAAATGACTAGAAAAAATTTAGGTAGGTTTAGGACCTTTTACTTGGGAGATAAAAAATATAAAAAAGTATCCCTCTAAAATTTTTATCAAAAAAAATAGATAGGTTGGGGGTTCGAACACTGGGCCCATCAAGCTGAGGGGAAAAATTTTTACCTCTCCCTCGAGAATAAAGGTTTTGGAAAAAATGGTGCATTCAACATTTTTGAGAGGACATTTGAAAAATGGTTTTTTTTTTTTCACGTCACAATTTAAAGTCTGACGTACGTAGAAAAATATTATTTTAACAAGCATTAGTAAAGTCTAACTCCACCTTTTTTATTGGGTTTTTTTTTTTTTGTCCCATACCCCAAAAACCCTCTCTCCTATCCCATAAATACAAGCCATATACTTATTAAGCCCCGTCTCAGTGCAAGGTCACTTTTAATTTCCGATGAATTAAAATTACCCGATTGGGACTTACAATGATTGAAGCAGCTTCTTCTTTTCCCACACAAAAGGGAAATGGGGGGGTCCGGGGGGCCGTGGGGAAATCCCCAAGCTAAATAAATTTCCCCCTTGGGGGGGCTTGCAGCTATATTCCCTTTTCCAGAAGAGTTTTATTTTAAAAAGAACGGGTCTAATTTTTATAAAAAAGCTGACAATTTAAAAACCCTTTTTGGGGATTCAAACCCCACCGAGATTCCCAACCTTTATCTTCCCGTCGTCAGCAGCTGAGCTCAAAAACACCGATAGGTATTTTTTTTAAAAAATCATCATCAAATTTGCAATCCAAAAAAGGTTTGCAAATGCCCCGGGGGGCATCATCAGAGGACTTTTTCGACTTTTTTAAAAGTCACAGGGAAATTTGAACCCCCCCCCCCATCTACCACCGGGAAAGGACTCTTTTTGTTTTTGTTCTGTGCTCCAAGTCAAAAATAGATTCTCTCACCTAAATGCCCGATATCATAACTTACGTGAAATGTAGAGGTAAAAAGATTTTTTAAAAACTTTTGGGGTAGTGTTTTTAAAAATCTTGTTTCCCCAAATGGTCTTTTTTTGCTATAGTTTGTGTCGGGATTAACAACAACGAGATGTTGGGGGCTCCCAAAAAGGAAAATTTAAATTGGGCCCCAAAAGACGTGTGCCACGGGACCCCCCGACCAAGGTTTTTTAAAACTCGCTTTAACGCCCAGGGTTCAAAACCCGAAAACAGGATCAAAAATATCTAGAGAAGAGTGTTTTTTCAAAAAATTAGGGGTTTTTTTAATGCTGTAGGGGGACTATAAAAAGATTCTAATTTCCTGGAAGCGGCCCCGGGGAAGAGATTTCTGTAGCAATAACATATTAAAATTTTTTAAATTAAAACTATTACTCTATCGATAGGTTATTTAAAATCGCCCTACTTTTAAAGGGAAAAAAAAACAATTAAATTTTTCCGGTTTTTCTCATTTTTCCCCCTAAGGGGGTTTTAAAAAAATTGTCCACTGCGGTAATCGAGCCTGGGGCTTTTAGTATTCTATTAAAAATTTTTAAAACTGTTTTTTTGGGATGAGGAGGGGTTTTTTGGAGGAAGTGAGCCACATCATTGAAAAGAATACGGGGTGGGACCCCCCTCCCCCCCCCAAGAAAGCAAATTTGGGCGAATTTTAAAAAATCAACCTTTTTCCCCTACCGGCAAACCACTTTTCTCAAAAACTTGACAAAACCCCTTTAAAACCCTTTTGTTACATTTCATTCTAAAAAATGAAAAAAAGCCCATTAAAGAACGCTAACGTACCCGGGGGAAGCCGGGAAATTTTGATGAAAACAAACCCCTAGTTTAACCCGAGTTTTTTTTGAAACTCGAAAAAACTTTAGTATTTAAAAAACCAAAAAGAATATAGAAATAATTTAACCCCCCATTTGCATAAAGAGAGTGTAAACCGCCAAAATTTTCCTGGCATAGATCAACCTAGAACTACTTAATTCCCAATTGGGGGGTGAGCCCTCAAAGGGGGAAATGTAAAACCAAACCCCCAACCGAGATTCGAACATCCTCATGGAAAAAAACCCCTGGCACATGCTAGGAAAACATGGAAAAAAATTGTGAAAGCCTGGGTTGGGAAAAAGTAAAGAACAAAATAACTGTAAATTTTTATGATAAGCCCCGGGGGGGTTTCTTTATCCCCCTAATAACAATGGTTTGCTAAGTGACCAAAAATGTTTGGCAACTAAATGGGCCAAAATTTTGAATCAAGAGTGCTTTCTTAGACCGTGGCCCCGCAAACCAAACCCTGGTTTTATCCCCCCCTTTTCGGGGATAAATTCCCTGGGTTTTAAAATGTTGACATTAGAAACCCAGGGGTCACCAACATTATCTTTGGGGATCAAGAATCAGGACGAATGGTTTCACCTTCACTGTTGGGCTTTTGCCAGCAAACACAAATATCCGTGGTTCAAATCACGGCTGGGGGGAACGTTACAAAACTCTCCCCCTGCATTTTTACTTGCCTAGAAAATTTTAAGTTTTAAAAATTTTTCTAAACAAAACCCCAAAAATTTCCCTAGATTCTTTTAACAGTGGGCCCGGGGGGGGTTTTTAATATTCTCCCTTTTCGCGTGGGACTTATGTGTGGGGAAAAATTTACACCTTAACCTTAAATTCGGATGGACATCCGAGGTTTTTGGGAAACTCTACTCCAAGTAATACCATGTTTCTTAAACACCAACCCGGGGCCCGCGCGCTGTAGCAAAGGGGAGTAACAACACCAACCCCTCCCTCCCCTCAATACTTCCACCCCTTTCGGAGTGTCATTACCCCGGCCGCCACCAAAACCCCCCAATCCTTTTTAATTTTTTTGCTTTTTTTCAAAACCCCCGAAAAACTTTTCATGATGAACTCTCTAAGGCAGCGGGGTGTAAGCAAAGGCCCACGGGCCGCTTTAGGGCCGCACGCAATTTTTAAAATTGTTTTGATTTTACTAACAAAAAGAAAAAAAAATTTAAAAAATAATCATGCATGTTTTTAGACAAAAATGAACAATTGGGGAAAGCTCGATTATAAGTTCCCTGTTAAGAGCAAATCAAAAGAGTTTCCCCCTTTTATTTAATCAATCTTTAAGCAACTTTTAAAAAAATGAAACTAAAATGAATTGTATGCCTCACTTTTAAGAAAAGTTTTTGGGAATTTTAAAACGTTTGCCAAAAAGAAAGTTTTTTGTTATTTTTTCTTCTACCCATTTTGTGAAAAAAACTTTCCATGCATGAAACAATTTAAAAAAGCAAAGAACCGTCTCTCTTAAAAAAACTCAAATCTACAAAGGGGTTCCCCGATTTAGGGCGAAAAAGCTTAATCCTGACTTTCGCAAACTTTTGCAAAGGGTTTTGGAAAATTTTCATAAATTCCCTTTAAAATGGGAATTTGATAAATTAATTTTTTTCCCAAAATTTTTGGGAGGCTAAGTACAACAAGATTTCATAACAAATTTAGTTTTATTTGTTATGGGCATTAAATTTTTTTGCCCTTTTTTTTTTTATCGAAACTATATGGTTTTTAAAAGACTAATATATGCAATTTTCCCTGATAATAAAGTTTTATTATTTAGTTAATTTAGACGTTTTGTTACAGCGGCCCCCTAGAGACCTCACATATGGGCCATGGGTTCTCGGGGTAAAATTTGCCCCCCCTCTCTCTAAGGATAGTTTGGGTTTTTCGAGCCCCAATCTCGGTGTTTTTTTTAAAAATGTCCGGGGGACCCCGGTTTGGGCTAGGGTAAGGGGTTTAGACTTCTTTCTGGCGGCCGGGGTTCAAATCCCCGGTTTCCCCCAAAGATTTATCTTTAATTTCCAAACCCCTTTCCCTTTACCTCTGACAAGACCCCTTGTGAAAGTGAAAAAAAAAACCCCGGTCTCCACCGGGTTTTTGGGTTCCACGTTTTAAAATGTAGGTCCTCCATTTCAAACTCATAATCACCCTACCCTTACACAAAAAATTAAAAAACGGGAAGTGCGTAAACCCAAAAGGGTTAAGACGTGGTCTAATAATAATAATAATAATAATAATAATATTAAAAAATCGTCCCAATCAAAGGGCAAGGGGGCCAATTCCTAAGTACAAAATTTTTTTGATTACCCAAAAGGGAAAAACCTTATTTACAATAAATGGTGACATTTTTTTTTAGTTTTAAAATTCCCCCCTGTATATCCCTTATCAATTTTTAGCACCCTTTTTTACTTTCCCATAAACGGGCTATAAAGCACAACGCTAAAGTCACGATATTATCATAGTAAAAAACCCTTTAAATTTTTAAAAGGGGGTTTTCGTGTGTATCCCTGTTTAGCCCCGTATCAAATTAAAAATTCGTATACCCGAACTTTTTTTTAGAATTGAAAAATATACGTTAAAAAAATTTCCCTTTTAGTAATTTTTAAAAATCTTTAAAAAAGGGAGGAGGGGGGAAATTTTTAAACTGTAAAATGGAAAACTTTTAAATATAATTTTTAAAAAAATAAAAATAATCGACAATACTTTAGCTAATTTTCCTTTAAAATGTTTTTAAAAAAATGAAAAAAAAACCGACGTTCCAAAAAAATAGGGTTTTTATTTAGCACCGGGGTCTTAATTTCCCGTTCGGTTTAAAACCTTGAAAATACTAATTTTCCTAATGGAAATTGGGGAAAAGTTTAAGGTTGAATTTAAGGGAAAGGGAAAAACCCCCAATTTTTGTGGAAAGGGGAGTGGAAAACCCTTTTTGGAAAAAACCCCCTCAATTCACCCCCACTGAGATTCCCAAACCTCAATCTCCCCGTCCTTGGCGGGCCCAGCTCCAAAAAACGAAATACGCGTTTTGCCAACTAAACCCCCCGAGGGGGGTATACTGTTAAATTTTAAAACTAGATTTTTAAAAAATTTTAACTTTTAAAAAAAAAATTTGCATTCATCTTTGGGTAAGTTTTAAAATGAACATACGAAACATTGTTTATTTGACTAAAAAAAAAATTAAATATTTTAAAACAAACATTTTTTTCTTCCCAATTCCCTGTAAAAAAAATAATTTTTTTGTTACTTTTTCTCCTCTCTGTAAAATTAAATTTTAACCTGTATTAAATGAGCAATTTATGGGGGAAAAATAGAAGGAAACCCAAAAACCCGGCAAAAAATTGATTAAAAAAATGAAGCAATAGTTGGCCCTTATGTAAAATATTTCAACTATACTTTATTTTTAGAAAAAATTCCATAGAATATTTAAAAAAACTATTATTATTTTTATAAAAATTTTTAAATAAAGTGTCGACCCAAATAGAAACCCTTTTAAAAGTAAAAACCCCTAAATTAAAGTAACCCCAAAACTAAATTTTATAAATAAAATAAAAAACAGTAAAATTTCAAAATTCATTGAAAGGGCCCGCTTGGGAGAGTGAAGGAGAAATAAGGGGTGAAAATTAAATGAAGGTGGGAAAAAAATTTAAACATGAAAGTCTAAACCCCCAAAGAAGGAACGTGACCCCCCCACCCCACCAGCGATCAAGGTTTTTGAAGTTCTTAAGGGGGAGTAAGGGGTTTTGGGGGCTTTAAACTCCCCTGCATACTTTTTTTTTTCTCCCCTTTGGGGGCCATGTAAAATTTTTACCCCTAATACATTAAACAAGTTTTTCCTATCAAAAGGGGCCCATTAAAAATAAAACCCTGAACATAGTCAAGGATAAGTCCCATAGAGAATTTTTAAATCAATTGTTTTTGCAATTTAGGAAAAGGGGCCCTTTGTTTTTCGTTTCCCAATCCTTATTTAACTCCCCTTCCCCCCTATCTAGAAGGGTTTAAAATTTGGGACCCAGCTTTCCAAAGTGGGACATTTTTTTTTATTTAAAACTTTTACATTTCATAAATTTTAAAACTTTTTTCAACAACAAAAAAAATTTTTTTTCTCTTCGTCTAGTCTCTCCTTTAAAACCCCCTCCATCACCATAGTGTCAAATTACTAGTCTAAAAAGCATTTTAAATTTTACGCTTGTAAGAAAAAATCCTCTTACTTGTCAGAGCAAAAAATGCTTAATTTTGAACTATCATTTTGGGATTTTAAAATTTTTTTTTATTTTTAAATAAAATTATATATTTGTATTAAAGAAAATTTTTAAAAATTGGGATTTTTTTAAATGCAATCATTTTATAATCCGTTTTTAAAAAAATTTAAAATTTAATTTAAAAAAAAATTTGGGTTTTTTTTTTTTAGGGTTTTTTTTTTTGGGGGGTACATTAAACAAAATCAAAACCCCATATTTAAAATGATATCCATCCGAATCTTAAATTTAAAAAAACTTGTTAAATTTTGTGTTTATTATAGCAAAAGCTTAAAAATTTAACAAAAGTAACCTACAAAACTTTTTTTATCATGTGGCTACTAAATAAATTATTGGGGCTATGTTTTAAAATAAATGGCAAAATGCAAGCAAACATTATTGCTGTAATGCAGTAAACTCCGGGACAAAAGTTTGAAAATAACATCCACCCCGCCCCTATTTGTAAAACACATCCAAAAAATTCACATGATATTCGGGGGTTTTATTTAGATTAATGACAAAAAACCCTAAAACTTTAAATTTTTTACATACTATTTTATATAATAAACCCATTTCCCAAAAAATAATTTTTGTAAATTTTAGTCATTAACCCAACGTTTGGGGATATTGGGAAAAAAAATTTTTTTAGATTTTTTGTCTTTTTTTTTTCCCAAAAATTTAAAAATTAAAAAACAATATCCTTTATAAATAAACCCCCAAACTTTTTATTTTTATCTTCCGTTTTGGGGTTTCCAAGGTAGTTGAGAGGAATTTAAACCTTTCATTAAACGCATAAGAGGAGGGAAACCAATTTATAAATCACATGTTATTATTATTATTATTATTATTTTTATTAAATTTTGGGACCGCGTCTTACTAACCCCCTTCGGGTTTTTAACCCCTTTAAGTTTCTAATTACGCTAATGGGGTAAAAATTTGGGGAAAGGGTTAATTAAAAGGGAAATAGCCCGCATTTGCGTGGAGGGGGGAAATGGAAAACCAATTTGGAACCCCCCCCCCCAGTTTATCCAACCAGATTTCGAAACCCGATCTCCCCGTCCTCACAGTTTGGGGTCAAAACGACTAGCGCGGTACCAACTACGCCACCGAGGCGGGGAAACACAAAGTGAAAAACCCCCCCTAATTTTAAACCCGGACAGATTCGAACCCGACCTCACCGACAACAGGATAGAGGCAAAGCTATACTAGCATATTATCCTCTCAACCCCCTTGGGGCTGTAAAAAATATGTTACAAACACCAAAACTAAACAAAAAAAACAAAATAGGTATTGTTTTTTAACTCGCTTTTTTGCTTTGGTAGTTTTTCCCCAAAATTTTTTAAAATTTTTTAGTTGGGTTTCCGTGTGTAAAACAAATTTTTTGTTTCCATTGGGGGTAAACGCCCAGAATATTTTTCTTGGCTAAAAAAAAAATAATTTTCCTACAAAAGTTTTTATCAAAAAAAAGAAAAACTGTAGATTGTTACACAAAAATTTTTTGATAAGGTTAACAGAATCAACCTACTCATAAATAAAAATTTTTAAAAAAGATCAGCAAAAACACAAAAGGAACCTTTTAAAAAAAAGAGGTTTGGAGATAAAAGTAGAACAAGGGGACAGACATTTTTAAAGTCCAGACCCGGGGGGGTTTTTCCTGAAGGAGAAATAAATGTTGGAAGGGAAGGGGGAGAAGCAAGGCTTACAAAAAAAAAAAGATGAAAAGATAGTTTATGCCAAAAAGGGGTTTTTGGGAGGTGAGGGGAGGCCTTTTCCGAGGAAAAGGGGCATTTTACCCGGGGACTAAATTTAAAATTTTTTCAAAAAGTTCAGACATGATTTAATTTAAAAAATTTAAATTTTTGCCCGTTTTTGTATTTTAAAATGTGTCGTGTATAAACAACATTATCTTATTTTCATAATAATATTTAAACTTCAAAACTATATTTCCCTTTTATTCATTTTTATTTTTAAATTTTAAAATTTTAAATTAAAATTTCTTTTTATTGTAAAAATGTAAATAATTAAAATTGGGAACCTTTTTTTAAATTTAAAAAAGTTCATTTTTTAAATTTTTCAATTTAAAAACAACAAAAAACCTATGTTGTTTTCTATGCAAAATTTTTTTAACAAAAAGCCGGGACAAAATTTAAACGTTCTTTTTATAGAAAGGGGTCCATCCGAATTTTTAAATATTTAATTTGTTTGGTAAAAACCAAAACAAAAGTATGAAAAAGCATATAGCAACTTTTCCTGTGGTCAGTTCTATCAACAAACTTAAAATTTGGGAAGCTTTGTTATTTTACCTGCATCACTGGTAGCGTAGTCTAAGGGGTCAAGCCCAAACCCGGGAGGGGCACGGGGTTTTTAATTTCCCTTCTTTACATTTTAAACCATTCTATGTGTCCCGGCCCCCCCCCCCCCCAAACGTAGACCCAAAATTTTTTTTTTTTTCGCACCTTCGTGAAAAATGCGGGGAAAATTTTTCCCTCCTCAAAAACCCACTAAGGGGGCTTTACGATTGGTTTTTACTTCGAACACCTGGCAATTTTTCCCAATACCACATGGCTTTAAGCTTTTTTATGGGGAAATAAAAACCTTAAAAGCTTTCAGAAGCTAGCTGATGAAAAAATTTTTTTTTAAACTAAAATAGGTTGGGGTTCGAAAACGGGCCCAAACAAGCGGGGGCTATTTTTTTTTCCCAAATCTCCCTCCAAATACCGTGTGGGTTAGATTAAAGTGTGTGAACTTGTAAACCCCCCCCCTTAAAAAGAGCAATAATTTTTTGGTTTTTGGGCAGGGGTCAGCGGGGAGAGCATGAAAACGAAACCGTGCCTGGGAGCGGGGTTAGGGGTTCAAACAATTTTCCAAACGCCAAAGGGGGAATAAATTCAGGGTATTTCAAAACATCTGCTCCAAACCCAAAAGGGGGGGTACCTAAACACAAGATATTAATAAGTGTGTGAAATCGTCCCCCTTAAACCTTTTAAAAAATTAACCAAACCCAAAATTTTTAACCCAAATTTTTTTTATTGACAATCAACACTTAATTTACAAGCGCAAATTTTTTTGGTCTTTGCCGACTGTGATCTTGCTTAATAGGGATTCTGCCTGTTTAAAGTGTATGCGTATATCACTGACTTGAGACGTATGAATATGTTAAATAGTGAGTATTCAGGCAGAACTTTTTTTTGTTTCTACCCTAGAATTATTTTACTGAAAGATCACCTGACTTGACGTATGAATACAGGGTTACTGTTTAAAATATCACATGGCTTGGCGTATGATAAAATACTCAGCAATTTGTTAAAGAAAACCTTCATTGACTTATTTATTATTTGTAAACTCCCTAAAAAACCTTACATTAACTAAAACTGGCTTTCGATGCCATCTAGTGGCCCGATAAGCAAGCAGACAAACCCTGTAACGGCAATTAAATTATTATTTAATAAATATTAAATTTTTAAATAATGAAATAACCTTTCATTTTTCCTATTTAAATACCTAGGGAAAAAAATCATGGCGGCTATATATATTTTGATAACATAAATAATAACTTTTACATAAGTTTTCAAGTAAAATATCTAGGAAAAAAAACAACGGTGCTTATATAACTTTTAGATACATTCCGAATACGAATGAATAGCAAAGAAGGGTACCACATGGGCTTTTTTTCACTTTCGCAAATTTGGGTGCATTGAAAGCGGTCGTTTCCCGCCCTGCAAGATCCTATGTAAGTCAGGAAGAAAAAAAATATTAAATGAATCACATTATGTGTGAACTAAAAATAAACCTCGGTGCATCCAACCGGATTTCAAGTCCTGACCTCTCCACCCCTAACAAACATAATAGGTGCGTCTGATGTTTAGCCCATGTGCTCAATTGCGAGAGTGCGTCCATAAACCTGAGAGTAGTTTTTCCCGAGGATCGAACCTCAGACCCTCTAACCACTTGGGACAGCGGTCACCCTTCATGTTTGAATCCGGTGCTAATAATTATATCGCTTTTAGTAGGAAAGAGAGAGAGGCAGAAAGTTATTTTTAAATACCCGTTTCATATTCGATACTGTAAGTACCGTTACCCATCAGACACCTTCAACCTACCACAGAGGATGGACCGTGTCTGCTAGATGCTCTGTTCAGGCAACTGCGGAGTACGCTTTGGCGCAGAAATGAAAGCAAATGATGGTGCACAACTGGTTTGCATGTACTGCCATGGCGCCGAATGAATAAGTTTGGTTTATGCAAACGGTGGTGCAAAATGGACGAACGAAACCTGCTTGATTTTACACCGTATAAATATGTGAAGTAGATATCATAACTTTTCTATGTCTAAGATGAGGCTATTCCTATTAAAATTGGAAATACAGGAACAACCCCCTCTCCACGTGGGTTAGATTTGAACCCGGTTTGCCGCCTGCAAATGACCTAGCTACTGCCATGCGCAATACAGACTGTCCATAAGACCATTTGTAGATCCCGTTATTCGGAGATTGCTCCTACCTACCGACGCGAACAGACGCGTCTGCAAACCTACCCTCTTCTTATGCGGCACTATCCCGCAAAATTCGGGTACATTTTATCTGCATTATACTTTACGCATACATTTCCTATTAGTGTAAATAAATACATCTTGTTCCAACCCTCCAGATCACCAAGCTGTCCAACGAGTTTTATTCACCACTGGTTTCCCCACCCTCCCCTCCACGCAGCTGTGCGAGGAGGCCTTTGTTTAACACCTAATATGATTACAGGCATAGGTAAGGTCAGTGTTAGAGTAACTTTTCTATCTTTAAGATTATAGTTTTTTTTCAATAACTATAAATTTATATATTTTATATGTTTCTACGGGTAGTCGGTTTTAACAGGGCCAATTGAGCGTTGTAATTGGAACACGTCCACTTAATTACTAGGGTGCTTTTCTACAACTCCCAATTCCCCACTTTCACGGGATGTAAGACCACTCTTGCCATGCAAAAGATGGTGCACAGAATATAACATTGCGGGACGCGTCTCTCTGCGCCCCGTTCAGACAACTGCAAATGATAGCACACACAGAACGAACAAGCACTGTGGTGCAAACGGGCGTCGCTCAAACCCACCCTCCCTCAGTGCATCTGAAGGTACTCTCGCAAATGTTGAGTGCATTGATGTGTGGGCTTAAACTTTCATAGGGATATATAATATAGTTGCGAACATTAAATTCAATATTATTCCTCCGAAATATAATTGCGAGCATTAAATTATAATTGGGCTGAAGAATAAAATGGGTGTTTTCACTTTAAACGTGGGTAGCAGCACACGACTTACAAACTATAGTTTTATTTCAATATCTAAATATTTGGGTGGAGGAGCCTCCCTCCAAGTGCCAACAAGTTGGATGTGTGTGCGAGAGAGCTGTCGGGCCATAACATGTCCACTTTCATGGGATGTAAAAGTGAGACTGCTGTTTTAACGGGAGTTTTCAGAGCTGCCTTACAGGTGTCTATTTTGAGAAACACAATGACTCCTCAAGGTGAATGGAGGTTATTGCTCGGTACGTCACCCCCAGAAGGTAATGACCGGGGGAGGGATGAACAACCCCAGCTCTGAGGAAGAGGGGTGGGGAGGGAAAAGTGAAAGGCTAAGTTGGTCATCAGAAGGCAGCGAGCCCCTGAGGTTGCGACATAACACGCAATGATTACGTCATTGGGAAAACCCCAAGGTTGTTGAGGTCAAGATCTATTCTTGTCTCGTGAGCCGTCAAGCTGACGCAAGGGAAAACCCCAGTTGCCCGGGGCAATGACCTCAATATCTATTCTTGTCTTGCCTGCCCGACATACTGGCGCCAGTCTCAACTTGTCTTGTCTGCCCGCCAACCTGGCGCCAGGGTTGCGACATAACACGCAATAATTACGTCATTGGGAAAACCCCAAGGTTGTTGAGGTCAAGATCTATTCTTGTCTCGTGAGCCGTCAAGCTGACGCAAGGGAAAACCCCAGTTGCCCGGGGCAATGACCTCAATATCTATTCTTGTCTTGCCTGCCCGACATACTGGCGCCAGTCTCAACTTGTCTTGTCTGCCCGCCAACCTGGCGCCAGGGTTGCGACATAACACGCAATGATTACGTCATTGGGAAAACCCCAAGGTTGTTGAGGTCAAGATCTATTCTTGTCTCGTGAGCCGTCAAGCTGACGCCAGGGAAAACCCCCGTTGCCCGGGGCAATGACCTCAATATCTATTCTTGTCTTGTCTGCCCGACATACTGGCGCCAGGGAAAAACCCTGGTGCCCCGGGCAATGACCTCGATATCTATTCTGGGCCGACATATTGGCACCAAGGAAAACCAGATGCCTGAGGCAATGACCTCAATATCTATTCTTGTCTTGTCGGGCCGACATACTGGCGCCAGGGTTGGGACATAACACGCGATGATTACGTCATAGGAAAAAACTCAGGTTGTCCGGTCCGAGAGCTGCGGGTGGAGGAACATTTCCAGGCATTTCGACAGACGCTACCAAACAACCAATTTTAGTAGACTTGTGACGGGGGATAGAGGCCCCTAACTGTGGATTCCAAGGCCCCTGATTGTGCATGTGTCAGCTAGAGTTGTGACATAACACGCAATGATTACGGCATAGGAAAAAACCCAGGTTGTCCCGTCCGAGAGCTGCGGGTGGAGGTACATTTCCAGGCATTTCGACAGACGCTACCAAACAAACAATTTTAGTAGACTTGTGACGGGGGTAGTGGCCCCTAACTGTGGATTCTGAGGCCCCTGATTGTGCATAATTAGAGATGCTAGAGTTGCGACATAACACGCAATGATTACGTCATAGGAAAAAACCCAGGTTGCTGAGGTCACGATCTATTCTTGTCCCAACTTGTCTGCCCGCCAACCTGGCGCCAGGGTTGCGACGATTACGTCATTGGGTGTGCATGTGTCAGCTAGAGTTGTGACATAACACGCAATGATTACGGCATAGGAAAAAACCCAGGTTGTCCCGTCCGAGAGCTGCGGGTGGAGGTACATTTCCAGGCATTTCGACAGACGCTACCAAACAAACAATTTTAGTAGACTTGTGACGGGGGTAGTGGCCCCTAACTGTGGATTCTGAGGCCCCTGATTGTGCATAATTAGAGATGCTAGAGTTGCAACATAACACGCAATGATTACGTCATAGGAAAAAACCCAGATTGCTGAGGTCACTATCTATTCTTGTCCCAACTTGTCTGCCCGCCAGCCCGTCGCCAGGGTTGCGATGATTACGTCATTGGATAAACCCAAGGTTATCGATGTCACTTGTCGTCCCGGCAGGCTGGCGTCAGGGTGGCGAAGGAGGAGGAATGACCGGGGGAGGGGGAAAACCAGGATGAACAACCCCGGCTCTGGGGGGGAGGGGTGGGGAGGGAAAAGTGAAAGGCTGATTGCCACTGTTGGAGGTGAGTACGTCATAGAGCCAATGTTCATTATATCATTGACAGTCATAGTGAGAGGTTGGTGCCTCTTGTCTCATGCTCCCACAACGCTCTAAAACTCCAACACCTCGATCCTTAATTAGCATAAATTAATTAATTAATAATTAAAAGGCCGCCAGGAGAGTTTCAGGCCTTGTGACGATGGAACCAATGCTCATTCAACATAAGACAGCACTAGCTAGAGGTTCAAAACGATGAATAAAAACTCCAACACCGCCTCTATCCTACCAATTAATTAACAACCAACATGTCCGGCGTATGCCAGCAATAAATAAAAAACTACAACACCTCTATCCTAATAATTAACAATAATTAATTTACGATAATTAATAAAAAAAACATGTCCAGGGTTTGTAGGGGAGGGGGAAAACCAACAGCCAATCAGAGGAAAGTAGGGCAGCGGAAGGAGGGGTGGGGGAAGGAGGGGAGCAGCCAATCACAGAGCAGGAGGCGTGGTCACGTGACCAAATCCCACCAATCCCAGCCTGTTCTATCCGACCGCTCTAACTACTGACTGTGTTGGGTTGAGTTGTGTTATCCAGTGCTTATTGTTTGCTTGTGAGTTATAACATTTCATTGCCTGTGTTACTTCCTAACACAAACAAGCTTCAAACCTTCAGGAACTATGGCACCCCCTGTTAGTAAGTTATGGAACTTTTTTTAAGAAAAAAAAGATGATAAAAACGCTATTTGTAAGCATTGCTTAAGAAATGTAAAGTATAGTGGCAATACCAAAAATTTAGCATCGCACTTAAAAAAAATCACCTGCAACTGTATTCTGAATCAAAATTAACAAACACTAACGTTGAAACTCCTTTGAAAATCGATATTCCCAAAAACGAACAGCCTTGTAATTTAGTAGCCACTGCAAGTGTTGCACAGATTGTACCAACAACAAGTTTTCAAGACAAACTGGCTTTGATTTCACCAATCACTGAGGCGTTTAACAAAAGTAGATTGTATTCTGAGGGATTTTCTAAGATTGTTGATTGTTGATTGTTTTTACTTTGGGAGGACAAGCAACCTTTTTATATGTTAGAAGGATATGGATTCAAACGACTCATGAGAGAACTTGCTCCATCATTTAAATTCCTATCAGCTATCCACGCTTAGTCTCCGGCGGCTGTGCGAGGTTCGCTGTGTCGTCACTCTATGTAAAATTAAAAGTTATCCGTCTGGGAGGAGTTCCCAAACAACTGGAAAGAAATAAAACAAATGACTATAAATTCTACAAGCTACTTACATACTAAAAGTATACATACATATACATTTTAACTATTTTAATAACCTAATTACATTAGTATTTACAAAATTAGCCCTACTACTACGTGAAACTCCCCCAACCACTGTAGTGCTATCTTTAGTTTGTTCTTAAACTATGCGTCCTCTGTCGGTGGGTCTCGGTGGATCACTCGGTAGTTGGCTGGTCACCAGCTGATGACCCGTAACAAGCAGATGTGTAGATGAGGTGATATAGGAAGAGAAGCTATAAGTTAAGATGAGAAAAGTGATGAGTGGAGATAAGGAGAAAAGTGATAAATTTGAGGGAAGGAAATAAGTGACGTGTGTCAATATATATGTTAACGAAAAGAAAAATCAAATTATTCAGAATGTGGTGCATTGTTACTGACGCACATGTAGAGCGAGTTATGAATTCCTCGCGCTTTGCCAACTATGGCATTTCTTACAGACTCAGCTTAATTGCCATCAGCTACACTTTAATCTTGTTTTATAACATGTTCAGGCTATATGTATGCATGATAATTACTCTAATAGGTTAGGAACGACTGATGAGTAAGGAAACATTTTAGAGGTAGTCTAACCGCATTTTCATGAAAGGAGAGTGGGAAACCATTTAGAAAAAACACCTTCAGTACGCTCAACTAAGATTGAAACCTCAATTTCCCCGTCATCAGCAGACTAGTCCAACACGTGAGTGACGCCTAAGACTATTCGACCACTGAAGCAGGTATCACTTTAAAGATAAAGCTATCAATAGTGAGTAAAGGAAAACTGCGACACAGGGGAGGGACAAAAAATATGTACCGATATTATCTAAAGGGTAGATTTGAAAATAACTACGTGACAAATCATTATCTATAGGCATGTTAGGTACGCCTCTAAGATACTGTACAAGGTCAAGAGGTCATCTAAACTATCATAGTAATTGACATAACTCCCTCCCATGTATTTTATATGTCACCCAATTCGCACCCTTACAAGTATCTTTATCAAGATTGATGATAGCACACTATTTATTCCATTACGTTCTAGAAGGTAGAAAACCCCTATAAAATAGGGAATATTTAATGAGTTAACATTCCTGTACACATTTGTTTAATTAAGTGCTCGTCTAGTAGCAACTTGATTAGTTTTTCAGTAAGGGCATAATTACCCATTACGATCGCCTCAAATTTACGATAATGTTTATGAGCCTCACTAAAATTGCGTAGCGTTTGTCTTATCATTTCCAAAAGATCCTCCTGCAGCAGCATCTAGATCAGCTATCAGGGCAGTATAGTTTGGAATCCTCCTTTCCTGCTCTTCTTCTTCTTCTTCTTCTGGGTCGTGTGACGTCGTCTTCGACATTTCCCCACACTGGCTTCCATACTGACCTTAACTTTCATTGCGTTAGTTACACACACACAATGTTTTTAGCCAACTTTGAATCTGATGCAACATACCTTTTCCAAGCTTTCTCAAAAAGCTTACGATTAGAATGATGTCGCCCTGCAAGAGCTTTAACTTGAGAGTCTGCAAATCTTATCAGTCTGGATCACCTCGTTCCAGTAGTTTTTACAACTTGGCACTAGGACCACAATACTGGTACCAGCACTTCAAAAGGTAGCTTATTAATGATCTTATTTAATATCCCCTTTATACCTCTCCACTTCATGGTATGTAATGAGAGCGTTTGTATACACATGCTTATTACATACTCATATTAGTCTTCATGTGACTCGTGAAACAGACTTATTGTTTACATGTACGATCATGAAGTGTGGAAGGCCTACCTAAGAGAAATGGTACTGTGCTATCGCATCTGGACCTTTAAATTGTGGAAAGGCAGTTGCTATGATCGGTTTTTTAGAAGATCCGAACGGGTAACGCTTCAGGAGTATGTAAGTCTACTCCAAATCTTTGTATCAGCCCAAGTACCAGCGATTATCTAACACAAACTTGCACTTTGGGATGGGATGGGGTACTTTCCACATTCTGAAAGCGCGTGGCTTTTCCCTCCGAATGAGACATAACCTGAGTCTTTCTTCGTTTTTGACGAAGTCACCGGCGATCGTCATATAACATAGAAAACCTATTTCAGCAAGGGTAGGCATAGAGATATAGACTGTATATATCTTTGTCAGACATATGCTCGATATAGTATTTTGAATTTTGAATATATGTAATCTTTAATTTGGTATCGATGTTCTTCTATCAGTAAAATGATATTTACAAAGATAATTTGAAATAAATATAGTTACTACCTACATAAAAGTAAGATTACCATGTTTGGTTCAACTATGGCACAGATAATAAGATAGCTCCATGGTGTAGTACATCAAGGTAAGACTGCCTTGCTTATTTCAACTATGTCACAGTTTATAAGATAGCTCCATGGTGTAGTACATCAAGGTAAGACTGCCTTGCTTATTTCAACTATGTCACAGTTTATAAGAAAAGCTCCATGGGTTACATAAAGGTAAGACTCCCCTTGCTTATTTCAACTAGGGTCACATTTATAAAAATAGCTCCATGGTGTAGTACATAAAGGGGAAAAGACAATTTTACTTGAACTTTAGAGTGATTTTAATTAAATAAGTTCTGTTTGCTCCAAGTACACCCCTAACCAAGTTGAAACCCAGAGGCGGGTCTGACATTTTGCGTCACTCTGATAGGTCACATGGTGTGACATCACCATCGGGACTAGACATTTCGATGGTGAGGGTACTACCAGCGACACGGCCAAGGTCAGCCCCATCCTTAAAAACTGAATTTTATACTTGGACTAGTCTTCTTGGGATTAGTTGAGGCTGCTGCTTATTTGAAGAAATCAGGGAGGTATTAAATGTGGGAAAAGTACCCATTCGGGTTTTGGGGTTTAGAGGAAAACGATTGGGAAATTTCCACCTCAGTGCATTAAACCAGTCAACCAAACAAATCGAGACTGAAAGCCTTAGACCCCTTAGAGCAACGGGCCCGGAGGTTTGGGAAAACACAAGTTTAAAATGAGTTTGGACCCGCTTGTTTCGACAGACCAGTTTAATGCAAGCTTGACGACTCACAAAATGCGTGACCCCCAATGCGCGTCCTAAGACAGGGCGAATGGGGGGGGGAAGGGTTATTTGGGGAACAGTATTTTA
>JBCFYV010004968.1:0-18959 GCA_039000515.1 Timema cristinae
AAAAAAATAAAAAATTTAAACACATGAAAAAAAAATGCATTCCTAGAATGATGAAACCTTTTTTCACTACCTTGTAAAGTTCCCATCCCTTACCTTGCATTATTCAACTATGATGGGGTCTTATAATTATGGGGTCAAAGTTCATTTCCCATCAAGGTTAAGACATTTCGGGGTTTTAAACAAAGGGGAACAAAAAAACTTTAAACACACTATAGGAATGAAACCCATTGTTTTAAATAAGTAATACTGATTAATAAAATATTGTTTTAAAATTTTTTAAAACAACATTTGTTTTAAAAAATGTATTACAATCGTAAACTTTTCAAAACATTAACACTCTGTGATTTAACACAATGATGTTCTTGTTGGGGACGCGGCATTTGGGGCCTAAAAGGCTTTTGGGACGGGTACCTCTTTTTGGGGGACGGGGGCATTTGGGCCTAAAGGCTTTTGGCCTAAAAGGGGTTTGGCCTAAAAGGCGTTTGGCCAAAAAGGGCTTTTGGGCCAAAAAAGGCGTTTGGCCTTAAAGGCATTTGCCTAAAATGAAAATTTTAAAAACCTTGGGTTTAAATCTTCGGAAAGAAAAAAGAAACTTTTAGTTGTTTCTTTTTCTGAATTAGATAGCCCCAACTGATGCAAGGTATTTACAAAAATTTCTAAAAAAAATAGACAATACCTACATAAAACTAATCAGTAGTTCAAAAAACACTATATAAACCTTTTTTTATATATGGGATTTCCGATTTTTATTTTCTTGTTAATATATCTCACGGTATTTAAATTAATGAAAAACAAAAGAAAACCCTTTCACATCTTTTACGGGGGGTAAATTATATGCGTACATTCAAATTATGGGGACTTTTGACAACTTATTCCGAAAGGCAAAATGAAAGGGGAAAACCCAAATTTATTCAACCCACCCATTTTAAAATTTGTCTGAAGTGACGCCCGATTTTCGTTTAGCGCTACTGAAAATAAATATGAACTTTATTTTTTTTAATCAAATTGTATTAATAATTAATTAAAATAATAGTGCGAAATTTAAAAAAAATTTTTTGCCATAAAAAATTACAATGGCCCTCATAAAAATATATATATATATATATATATATATATATAAAATATAAATTTAAAATTTATGGTTTATATATATAAAATTTTAAATTTTTATGGTTTTGCTAAAAACCCTTTAAACCCTCTATTATTTTTAATTGTTAAAATTTATTATAACTATTTTTATATAAAATTAGTACAGTTATTGTTTTTCAAACAGTGTAACTATTTTATTACGGTGATATTAAACAACATGGGCTATGTTAACACAATGGTTTCCCTTTTTTTAAAAAACAATATACAAATTTCCCTCCTAGAAAATTTGCAAAGAAATTCTCAGGAATTTTTTTCAACTTGGGGAAAAAAATCCCAAAAGATTTTATGGAATTGTCGTTGGTTTTTTTTTAAGTTTTCATAAAACGTAAAAATACAAAAATGTGGTACCCCTTTACAGGATGATTTTTTCCCTAGGGCAAAAAAAAACGTACGATGTAAGCAAATGGACCTCCGAAATCCCAATGGCTGCAGCAAAAAGGCCCCGAGGGATAAATCTGACGACTTTGGTTGGTAAGAAATCTAAAACCGCTGGGATCGCTTGTGTTCCCCCCTTTCCCCAAAAAGTGACACTTATAGCCTAGAGGCAAACAACGTGACTCAAGAGGGCCCGCCACATTCCCCGAAAAAAATATCTTTTTTTGCCCAAATTTCGTTTGTGCTCAAAATTTATGCCATATGTCCCCCGAACATAAAAACTTTTTGTGCGTTAAACTGGCCATTTAGAAAATATTTAATGTGGGGGGCCAACTTAGCTAAAAGCTACCCGCCCCATTTTGGGAAAAACCCAACAAAACCCAAAATTTTTTAAAACCCAATCCAGGGGGATTTGGGTCAATGTGCCCGAAAATGAACATTTGTGTTTTAAAATTAAAAAACCCTAGAAAACTTTTAATGGGGGGGGGCAAATTTAAAAAAAAAGGGTACGGGTACAAAACTTTTTATTTCTGGTACAAAACGGTAAAAAACTTTAAATTATTAAAACCACTCTTATTTCCCGTTCGGGTTATACGCACTTACGCAAATTGGGGTAAGGGTAGGGTGATTGTGAATGAAATAAGGACCTACAGTTTAACGGGAATCCGAACCAAAGGTGGTGGCCGGGGACTCCCCACATTCACAAGATGGCTTGTCAAAAATTAGTAAAAAAAAATTGGCAATATAAAAAGTTCAACAAACAAAAGTTTTGGGACAAAAGGTTAATGGGCTGCTGCTATACCTTGGGGGGAAATTAAAATTTAGAAAAGAAATAATATATTTTTTAAACGGGAGTTTTTAACTTTTTTAACTAAACACAAAACACCTCGCCATCATTAGCATCACTACAAATCTTAACGAAAAGTTTTTTCCCGGGGACAGCAAAAATATTTTAATAAAAGGGCTAAAAATTAACTTTACAAAAAGCGTTTGGCCTAAAAGACGTTTTGGGCCCAAAGTCAAAATTTTTGGGCCCAAAAGGGATTTGGGCCCAAAGGCGTTTTGCCTACAAATTTTGGCCAAATGACGGGTACCCTTCTTGTTTTTGGGTTTGTTTCATTTTTTATTACGTGCGTTGAAGGGGCAAATATAAAAAAGAAAGGGGGAAGATTGTAAGGTCCCACAGTAGTGATGGGCAACAATTTGAGTAAAAAAAAATCGATAACTCGATTGTGTTGTCGGGAGTACTCCCAGTAACTTTACTCAACCCCGTTATTCTTTTATTTTTTTTTTTATTTCCCCCTAAATAAGAAACGGCCTTATTTTGGGTGGACTGTTTATCATGCTATTTCCCCTTTAAAAGGGAAAATTCCCCCATTGCTCATTTTTCATTAAAGTTTCTGCTGCTACGTAAAAATGAAACCCCTTTAAAGGTTTAAATGTTTGCGCATGCATTCTCAATTCAAATTAAAATCGCAGTTGAAGGTCCACAATCGAAATGCTGCCCAACTAAGCGTATCACATTTCCGATTCTTTTTAAAAGAAACCCTTTAACTAGACTTTATTTACTCGGCACCCTCGGCAGTCTTTTTTCCACAATCGCATATAACGAAACGAATTATTGTCTTTTTTTAATTATTTTATTGATTATAATTTATCCTTTAAAAAATTATTATTTATAAATCGAAAGTAATTAGAATAAGATACAAAATAAAAAAATAAAAATTAAACGTTTTCACTTTTAAAAAGGTACAATTACTATAGATTTCTTTAACATTGGTATATATTATATATAAAAAAAAAGAAAATTTGTATTTTATTAAAAAAGAGTAAAAAACCCATTATTATTTTGTGAGAGATTTCTTAAAACGCATACAAATTTTTTTTTTCCCATTTTTACTGCCCCTGTGACGTAAAAACCTAAAAAAGGGGGGTGTCAGGGGTAACCTACTACTACGGGAAAAGAGATTATTGACATGTTATTAGTTCGAATCCAATTGTAAGACTCCCGAGAAATGTTTTTAAAATGATTGCCACAGTACAAATTCTAGTAGATGATTCGCTAAAAATTCCTCGAGTAATTTTACTGATTACCCCGTTCTTTTAAAAAAAATGGGAAAATTACTCTTTTCTTCTAGTTACTCGATTATGCCCTCCTATCTCTCCCATTTTATACCACGTATTATCTAAAAAGTTTTTTTTAGAATAGGATTTTTAAAAATTAGGATGTTTTCAAATTTTTTTTAAAAAACAAATATTTGTTATGTTTTTAAAATTTGAAACAAAACCAAAAAGTTAGTTCTGCCCTTGGGGTAAAATTAAGTTTTTTTTAATTTGGGGGAAATAAAAATAATGAGGGAAAGATAGTAAAGATATTTACCAGTATTTATTGATGAGGGGGGGGGGAATTTGGGGGTTTTTGCGGTATTCGGGCAACCCATTTTAAACAAGATTTTAAGGGTTTTTTAGATGGGGCACGATATGTATGTTTATGGAGATGGGGAGGTAGGGAGGGGGGGGGGTTTTGAGGTGTGAGGGGGGGGGGGAGGTTTGGGCGGCTTCCTGGGGGTGGGGGGGGGGATTTTTATTTTTTTTTTTGGGGGGCGGTTCTGGGGGCAACTTTTCCTGAGATGGGGGGGGGTGGGGGGTTTGGGGCACGGGAAGGAGATTAAAATTTGTTGTCTATCACCGGGGTGACGAGAGGGTGACGAGTCATGGTTTTTTTCCCCTCTCTCCCCTCCTTTACGAGGGAGGCGGGGGGTTTTGTGTTTCCTTCCCGACGGGGCGGGGGGGAGTTTTTTTTCCTTTGGGGGGCAAAAAACCCGAGGGTTTGGGGGGGGGGGGGCTGAAGATGTGAGGGGGGGGGGGGCTTTTTTTTTTGGGCGGTCAGATTGAAAGTCCCGGGTTCAATCCCGGTACTGTACAAATTTTGGGAAAAAAGGGGTACAGCCCCAAAAGGTCCCGGGGTTAAAAACCCCATAAAAGTGAGATCCCCAAGGGAAAAAAACCTAATGGAACACTACAATCTAGAGGTCCCGGTTGAAACCTCATATATAGTGTAGATCACAGGAAAAAAAAATAGGGGAAAGGCTACAATCCATAGGCCCCCCCGGGTTTAAACCTCAGCATTTTTTCCATATATAGTGTAATCACGGGGGAAAAACCCCCAATGGAACAGGCTATGGGTCTGGGTGCCCGGGTTTTAATCCTCATATTATAATGTAGATCCAGGAAACAACCTAAGGGAAAAAAGGGCCCCAGAATTTTTAGAGGCCCCGGGGTTTAATCCCCCCATATTTGTGTAGATCACGGGGAAAAAAAAACCAAAAAGGAAAGGGGTAAGTCCATAGGCCCCCCGGTTTAAAACCTCTATAAGGAAAATCACAGGAAAAAAACCAAATTGGGAAAAAGCTACGACCAAAAGGGCCCGGGGTTTAATCCTCATATTAGTGTAGATCACGGGGAAAAAACCTAAGGGAAAAAAGGGGCCCCTGATCTAGAGGGTTTCCCCGGTTAAATTTTCCCCATATATAGTGTAGATCATAGGAAAAAACCTTTAAAGGAAAGGCAAAATGATTAGAATGTCCCGGGTTTTTTAAAACCCAAAAATCACAGGAAAAAAAAACCAAAAGGAACGGGGGCTGTCTAGAGGGGCCCCCGGGGTTTTAATCCTCGGTTTCGTACATATTATAGTTAGAAAACGGGGAAAAACCTAATGGAACAGGCTCAATCCTTGGTCCCATTTTTGGGGAACCCCTTTATATTGTGATCACAGGAAAAAACCCCAATGGAAAAAAGCTACAGTCCTGGGGGGCCCTTTTAATCCTCATTTTTAAAGTAGACACGGAAACAACCTAATGAACAGGCTAATGTTTTGGGGGTTTTCCGGGTTTTAAAAACCCCATATTTGTAGACACGGGGGAAAAACCTAAAAGGAACGGGGGACTGATCTAATGCCCCCCGGGGTTTAACCCCCAGATCACAGGAAACAACCAAAAGGAACCCCCCCCTACGATCTAAAGGCCCCGGGGTTTAATCCTCATTTTATATAAATGTAGATCGCGGGAAAAAAAAACCCCAAGGGGAAAAGGCTACAGTCAAAAAGGGGGCCTTGGGCATGTGAGGGGGCAAAGGGGTTGGGTTGTGGACGCTGACCTTCGAAAAAAAATGGTGCAGTCGGCCGAGAAATGTTGTAAAAGGGGGGTTGGAGCGCGTTTTTAGCACGCCCGGATGCGAGAGAGGTGATGATCCCCGGGTTCTACCTTCTCTCTCTCTCTCTCTCTCTAGGGTGAGGAGGTAGGGTTGGTGTTTTCTTTTCCCGACAAGCCATCCCCAGTTTTTTTTCTCCCTCTCTTTCATGGGGTTTTGGGAGTAGGGGTTTTGGGGAAGGGGGAGCTTTGGGGGTGTAAGTATATTCTCTCTCAAACCTGGGTGGTAAATCCTAGCAAAGATTGAAAAAAATTAAAAAAATCTTTAAATTCCCCTTTTTAAAAGAGACGGGTTTTAAATTTAATTTTTCCTTTAAAGTTTGGGGGTTATGAAGAAGTTAAACAATATTTTTCAAAAAAAAACAGTTATTTTTATTTGAATTTTGAATTTTGGGGAAAGTTAAAAAAAATTTTCCCTTTAAAAATGGTGCCAAAACGAGGGGGGTTTTAGTGTTTTTTCTCCCCTCCTCTCTTTCATCGGTATGATTTGGGGTTTTTGGGGAAAAGGGGGGTCGGGTTTTTACAAGTATTTTCTTCTCTCTTTTCTCTCTCAAACCCTGATGGCCAGTCCAGAAAAAATTAGGAAATTTTTAAAGGATATGACGGTATTTTCCCCCCCTCCCTAAATAAAAAAGTACAGTTTTTAAACCTGTATATTTTTAAATTTTTCATTAAAAAACAAATTTTTCAGTAAAAAAATTTTTTTTTCCAAAAAAAAGATTTTTTCATGCATAGTTTAGTTTTAAAAACATACATTTACTAGGGTTTTTTCACCATTGAAAAGATCGTATTTGCCGTCGCCTAGTAGATCATCCGGGGGGGGACGCGTTAAATCGACTTCTGTATCTCCCCGCCAAAGTTTTTTCCCGGGGAAGATGGCATTTTAAACCCTTTTTGGCCACGTCCGATTTTTGGGGCTCGTCCCCCGGGTTTCGTGATCTCCTCGTTCCTTTCCCCAGGCGACGAACGTTGTAGGTCCGAAACTTTTCGAGGGGGGAGTTTTTTTTGGGGAAACGGTCGGTTTTCCCCCCGCTCGATCCGATCCACTCGATGCACAAAAGCTTTTCCCCCGGCAGGGGAGCGCCCTTCGCTAAAATTTTTGGGGGCTCGTCCCCTTCCTTCGATTGTAGACGGGATTTGATTTAAAACGTTCTCGAACGGATTACCGCCTGTACATTCCCGGATTTTGGCCCCGACCCCTTTGAAAAAAAAGGGGTCGAAACACCGCGGGAAAACCCCTTGGCTCTCGCGATTATTTTTCCCAAAAGCTGCGTCGGGAAAACTTTATTTCACTCATGGCTCCAGACGATAACCCAATTTTTAAAAAATTTTTTTAAAAATTTTAGATCGTCTCCCAAACCCCCCGGTCGTTTTTTTATGGGGGGGATGGGGGGGGGGGGGCAAACCCCCCCCAAATCCTTATCCTGACAAGTTTATTCTCCTCTCCTCTCCTTTTTTCCCTCAAGGACCCCCAAAAAAACACCCGGGGGGGGTCCGATTTCAACCTCATCATGGAAAAAGATTGGGAAATTTAAATTTAAATATCTTACGTATTTTTTTCAATCCTTAGTCCTGAAAATTTTTAAAATTCCCTTCTCTCTCCTCAAAGGGGGTTTTTGACCGACTTCAACCCTCACTCGGGTGAAAGATTGGGAAATTTAAAGGTTAAATATTTCTGTATTTTTCAATCCTTTTTCCGACAAAAATTTTCTCTCTCTCTCTCTCTCCCCCCCTTTTTCAGGATGCCCCCCCCAAAAAAAAACTGTTTGGTCTGACTTCAATCCTCTGCCCCCGACAAAGAGGGGGGAATTTAAAAGGGTTAAATTCTTCTGTTTTTTTTTCAAACCCTTTGGAAATTTAAAAGGTTAAATTTTCCGTATGTTGAGGAAAAAAGGGGGGGGCGGCGACCCAAAAACCCCCTTGAGGGATGGGTTTCAATCCCTCCCTTTTCTCCCCCCTCTCAAAAAAACGCTGATGATTTTACTTCACAATCCTTAGTCCTATCAAGATGATTCCCAAAAATTTTTGTGAGGGGTCTGACTTCAACCCTCCCCCGGGTTAAAAAGGGTTTAAAAAATTTTTTCTGTATGTTTTCAATCCTTTGTCCTGTCAAGATTTTTAAAACCAAAACCCCCCCCCTGATGGTCTACAAAAATTTCCTCCCCCGGGGGGTTAAAAAATTAAAAATATCTTCTGTGTTTTTCCCCCTTTTTATTCCTGCTAAAGGGGTTTTTTACCAAACATCCGGGGGGGCTGCTTCAATACTCACCCCCTGGTAAAAAGGTTAAAAATCTTCTGTTTTTTTTTAAAAACCCTTTTAAGCCTGTCAAGATGATTGCCAAACATCTTGGGGCCCCGACTTCAATCCTCACACTGGTAAAAGGTTAAATTCTTCGGTATGTTTTTAACCCTTTTTAGTCCTGTAAAATAAATTCCCAAAACCCCCCCATGGTCGCCCAAAAAACCTCCCTTCCCTTTTAGTTTAATTCTTTATTCATTAAAAATATATTCATAAAAAAAATTTCTCTCTCAAAGATTTTTTTTTCTGGGGTTTTGTCTTTCAACTACACATAAAAATAGTCTTTTCCCAAAACGGGCAGACCGGGTTTTGTTGTGACGGCGAGCCTCAAAAAAGGGGGTCGGGTTTCACCCCTCTCCTTCTCTTTCTTTTCTCTCCTCTAAAACCCTTTTATGGTTCTTCAATCCTCACTCATGGAAAAAAATTGGGGAAATTAAAGGGGTTAAAAAATCTTTCTTTATGTTTTCAATCCTTACTCCTGAAAAAATATTTTTTTCTCAATTTTTTCTCTCTCTCTCAAACGCGGATAGTTTTTCTTAAAATCCCATCCTGGAAAAAAAAGGTTTAAAAATTTTTTTTTTATGTTTTCCAACCCTTTCCCCCCCTGCAATTTTTTTCTTTTTCCCCTTTTTTTTCCCTCTCTCAGGATGATTGCCAAAAAACCCCCTGATGGTTGACTTTAATCCCCAGCCTGACAAAATCGGAATTAAGGTTAAAAAAATCTTTTTAATTTTTTTAATCCTTACCCTGAAGTATTATTTCTCTCCCCCCCCTTTTCTCTTTTTTCCGGATGATTGCCAAAACCCCCTGATGGCTGACTTCAATCCTCAGGGGCCCGACAAAGATTGGGGGTTAAGGTTAAATATTTTTCTGGGATGTTTTTTTAATCCTTTTTTTGGGGCAAGATTTTCCCCTCGTCAAAACTTTTTTGTGAGTAGTGTGTTTTTCCCCTTTTTAATCTGACTATATTTTTTGGGGCAAAACAGGCTTTGTTTACCTAGTGGTTCCCCTATTTTAATCTGATATATCTAGCGTAAACAGGCTACGGGGGGCTAGTGGTTCTTCCTATTACAACTGACTAATCTAGCAGTAACAAGTTTTGTGGACCTATGTGGGTTTTTCCTATTAAAACTGACCAAAATCTCGTTTAAAAAGGGGTTTTGTTTTGATCTTTGCGAGTTTTTTCCCATTACAACTGACTAAATAGCGTCAACAGAGCTTGTTAATGTGTGTTCCCCTTCCTATTACAATCTGACTATATCTACAGTCAACGAGTTTAGGGGGAAAATCTAGTGTTTTTTTCCTTTTAAAAATTGTTTTTACAGCAGTCAACAGAGCTATGTGCGATCTTTTTTTCTTCCTATTAAAATTTCTGATATATCTAGCATCTACAGAGTTATGTCCCATCTAGGAGTTCTTCCTATTACAATCTGACTTATCTAGCACCCAACGAGCTATGGTAAACCAAAGGGTTTTTTTGCCTATACATCTGACAAAAATTTTCGATCAAAAAAGTTTTGGGGGTGTGGTTTAAAGGGGGTCTTTTTGTATCTCCCCCCCCTTTGGGGGGGAAAAGCAAAGAAAATTGTCTAATTCCCTATCCAAGGGGGGTTTTCGGGTTTTTTACGGGTTGTTTTTGGGGTAGGAAAAACGGTAAAGTTGTTGACGTAAAAATTTTTTTTTAAAAGGGTTTTTTTTTTTCCCTAGCAGAAATATAGTATTCCCCCGGGTTTTTGTGGGAAAAAAAACCCCCTTTCAGAGAGTAATTCCTACCGTGAATAGAGTAAAAACCCCCGCCTGGGGGGCGTAGTTACTAACGTGCTCGACTGTTGGGGGGGGGGAGATCGAGGTTCGAATCTCGGTGGGGGGAACGGGGGGGGGCCTGGTTCAAAACCCAAATTTCCCCTAATCCATTAAGAAAATTCGAAACCCGAAGGGTAGTAAGAGGGGGTGCTAGAGCTACTAGATCTTCACCAAGTCTGTTTCTTGGGGCCCCACCTAAAAATTTTTCTTATAAAAAGTTGAATTTTCTAACCAAAATCGGGGGGAACTTTTTCCTCCATGAGAATGGTTTTCTTTTTTATGCTAGGGCGAAAGGGTTCCCCCCGGGGTTAAAATTTCATTAAAATTTATTTCCATTCATTTTTTTAGAAAAAATTGTTAACTTTTCTAATCCTCCCCATTTAAAGGTAATTCTTTTTAAAAGGGAATTAAAAAACTCCCCCATTTAAAGGGGAAAATTTATTTAAAGGTAATTAAGAAATTTTTGAATTTTTTTGGGTTTTTAAAAGGGAAATTTAAGGGGCTTTGCTTTTTTTAAAGGGTTTTTAATGGTCCCAACTTTTTTTTAAAAGGGAATTGTGTGAACTTTAGCTTTAAATTTAAATTTCGAATGAAGTAACAGTTTTTTTTAAAAAAAAATTGTTAACTTTTTAAAAACCCCACCTCATTTAAAGGTAATTCATTTAAAGGTAATTAAATTGTTTGAATTTTTTCAAAAAGGGTAATTAATGGATTTTGGGGTAATTCTTTTTTAAAAGGGAACATGATTTTTAAATTTTTGGGTTTAAATTAATGGATGATGCAAAAAAAAGTCTAGTGATTATAGTGGAAGATTTTTAATTTTTAGAATTTTTAGATGAAAGTTCCGCAAACCGTAGGAAATAAATGTTTAATGTTAAAATTTAAATTTTTTAAATTTATGAACTTTAAAAAAAATTAATGAAAAAGGTTTAAATTTAAAATTGTTTGAACTTTTGGGGTAATTCAATATTCAAAAAAAATTTAATATTTTTTAGAAAAAATATTTTTTTTAAATTCTTTTAAAAAAAGGGAATTTATTTAAAGCTAAAAAAATTGTTTAAATTTTTGGTTTTAAAAAAAAGGAAAAAATTTAAAGGACTTTGTGTTTTTTAAAAAGGAAAATTTAATTTGGGCAACTTTTTTTTAAGGAAGATTGTTTGAATTTTTGAAAATTTAATATTCAAAAGGGGGAAGGGAATGATTTTTTTATGAATATAAAGGGTTTTTTAAAAAACCCTAGATTTAAATTTAAATTAGTGGGTTTTTTTTTCCCCAAAAATTTAGTTTTGAAATTGTTGTTTTTTTTTTAACATTAAACTTTTTTACTTACACATAGATGGGGGGGACGTAAAATTTTTTTTTTGTTTTAATCACTTACATACAAAACTGAATTTTTATACTTTTAAACTTAGAGTACGGGGGGGGGGAATATTTTAAAATTTACACAATAAGTAAATGACGGTGAATATTTTTTTGTTTTAATCACTTCAGTATAGAACATGAATAAATTAAAACACTATAGGACTACTGAACATGAATTATTTTTTTTGGGGTTTTGGGTTTTTAACACTTATGATTTTTTTTTTTTATGACCCCCCGTTCACTATAATTGCGGGGGGATTGAGTAATGGACCTGGAAGAGTTTGGGGGGTTCCCGGTACTCTAATATTTTTGTCGTCGATAGAGCTAGAGAGGGGGGGATTGGGAAATTTTTTTTTTTTTAAAGTTTTGAATCCAAAGCTCTTTTTGAAAAAAAACCCTCTCATGACTTTCGTCTCATTGTCAAACAATTACGAAAATTCCCCTAATGAAAAACGTTTTAAAAAGCTACTCTTAAACCCCCTTTTTTCCCTTTTAGCGTCTCTCCATTTTTCCCTTTTAAAAACCCAAAAGAATAAAGTTTAGGACGTTTAAAACCCAAAGAACTCCTTTAAAATCCGACCTCGAGTCTCGTCTTTTTTTGTTTTTTGACCCCCCCCGGCATCCTGTAAAAAATTTTCTTTCCGTAGGGGGGAGGGTCCCGGGTTTTTTTATTAGCTAACAGGGCGAGTTTCCCCCCTTTTGCGTCCCCCAAATATGTAGTAGAGAAGTGAGTCTGTTTTTCAGTTTTATTGAAGTTTTAAGTACCCCCTTGGGGGGGAAAGGGAGGGATCATAACCTGGGGGGCAGCCCCCTACATGACCCTTCGGGGGATTTCCCAAAAAAGGGGAAAACCCCCCTAGATAGGGGGATCAAAGTAAATCTCTTGCGGCTCCATCTCGATGATTGACTAGTTTTCTGACACTAAAACGAGGGTTTTTAAAGTTAGGGGGGGGGGATTGGGGTTACCCCGTCCAAATTTCCCTTCCCATTTGGGGTATATTTTTTATCGTAGGGGAAACCCCCCTTGTTAGATATGAGGCGCCCAAAAAGCGGCATTGTCTCTTTTTTAAAAACATTTTTTTTAAAAAATTTATTGCTCGCTTTACCCCCCCTTTCCGCGAAAAAACCGATTTTACGGAGCCACCCCCCGGGCTTTTTAAAAACGAGAACCCGGTAAAATCCCCGTAAAAATTTAACCCTTTCCCGCTAAACATAGCTTTAGTGACGGTTTTGAATTACTTTCCCCCCTCTATCGGGGTAAAGTTGTTAAGTTTCTGTGTTTTCCCGGGAAATCCCTTTCTCGGGGCAAACGGAAAAAGTCAGAATGAGGGTCGTGCACATCTGCGGATATTCAAGATCTACCGCAAGATATAGCCGTATTTCCGATCCCCCTTACTTTTGGCAGGGCCCAAATCGAGAAAATTTTTTCTTTTTCGACCCCCCGAACTTCCATGGGGGGAAGTGGGGGGCGGGGATATTTAAATGAATAGAGTCCATTCACGTCTAAAAGACAATGTGGGGGCCCGGGGTTGGAAGGATCAAACGCGTCCATATAGCGATTTTCGCTACAGCGGGGGCGTTGCCACAAAACATATCCCTCCGGGATGGGGCCCCCTCAATGAATTGATGAGTGTCCTTTTTATCGTTTAAAATTTTGACCGTCCCCGGGGTTTTTTCAATAGACCCCGGAAACCCCTAGACTGGGAGCTGTAAGGGACCTCCGTGATCTATCCTATCTTTTTCATGCAGAGATAAAGAAAGTTCCAAAACGTCCCCCGTAAAGTTACGTCCGGTACAAGTAGAGGTTCGAATGCCCCCAAAGATTCTTACTTCAATACTCGCCAAACCTAAACAGGCGGATCATAGTCTTCCTGAGAGATATGACTATCCAAGCGCTTTTAAAAAATTTATTTTGCCCGTAAATAGTCTCGTCCAGCGCTCAATAAAATCAAAAAAAAACTTTGGGGGAAAACACCCCTTTTTTTTGCGTGACTAATTTGAAACGTTCATTTGGGGGATGGCACTTAAGCTGTTTTTAATTGCTGGGGTTTTCGGGGGAAGGGATACGCTTTTCCCTCTGGGGAAAAAGTACTAAAAACCCGAAACTATTTAAAATTTTTTAATTGAACCCCCCCAAAACCCCGCACCAAATTTTTTCATGATTTTTTTAATCTTCCAAAGTCTCCCCAAAAATTTAAATCTGACTTGCCCCGGGGTTGACGAGAACGCCTTTCCCCCCGTGAACGGATATTTTTTACTTTCCCCAAAAAACGGTGTTTTGAAAGGAAAAAAAAATTAACTTGCAAAAAAACCTTTTTGGGGGCTACGCTCAGTGACTCGGGTTCTTGTAATTAATACTACACCCTTTTTTGACTACTCCCCCGATAAAGTTCATTTTTTTGACAATGGGAGGCTTATTTAGGTCTCTTTGAGTGGGAAGGGAAAAAATTTTTATTGGGGACAAAACC
Organism: Timema cristinae; assembly: GCA_039000515.1. NCBI lineage: Eukaryota > Metazoa > Arthropoda > Insecta > Phasmatodea > Timematidae > Timema > Timema cristinae. The sequence continues at coordinate 13,665 of JBCFYV010004968.1, forward strand.
CCGGGACTATAGTACTCTAGTACCGCTTCGCCCTATTACGAGCGCCCAAAAAATTGTCAGTACAATCTTTTCCCTGAAGTGCGGTTTCTCTGGAGACTATCGTCAAAATTCATTTTTGTCATTCCTACAGAATAAGCTACATGGGGGGGAACATTCAGGTATTTGAAAAAATTTTTGGGGGTTTTGGGGGGGACTCGTCTCTATAGGCTAAGTAAGCTCCCGGTCCGAAAAATTTTTTAAAAACCTGTTTTCCCTGCTGCTTAATAATAGTGAACGAGAGGGGAAAAATTTTTTCCCCCCCTTGAGGGAATGTACTCCTTACCGCCCCCGATTTTATTTTAAAAAACCCCCTTTTTGTTTTGTGAGTTTGTTTTTTTGTCAAAAAAAACGGACAGGCACTATACAAAAAAAAAACTACGTCCTCTGTTAGACGCTAGTTGGGGGTTTATTAAAACCCCGGGCAGATTTTTAATTCCCGCTGAAATGATAAGTTTCTGTCCCGTGCACTCTTATCATGATAAAAAATTCCGGGTTTAGCGCGCTCTTTAGAAAAACGTTTTTCGGGGGAAAAAATTACTTTTTTTTTTTTAGGGGGGCGCTGTGTCAAAAAATTTTAAAATCACTCCCTCACACTTTGCGGGGACACATTTACAGATATTTTTGTTAAGCTTTTCAAAGCGCCGATTAAAATTTTCCCTTTTTGGGAAAAGGGGGGAGGGGCCCCTCTAGATTCAAAAAAAACTCGAAAAAAAAGGGTTTTAGAAAACGTTTTAGCTTTTCCCGTTGGTTTAAAAAAAAATACCCGATTTAAAAAAAAAATACGGAAAAAAAAGACCTTTTTTCCCATTGCACATTTTTTAACGTTCCGCCCCGGCTATAGTTTCAGGGATTTTTGAACCCGACCCCGGGGGGGGAAAACCGTGTTTTAGAGAGAAATTTTTTCTCATCTCCAATGTACCGCATAATCCAACCAGCTCGGGGAAAAAAAACCTTAAATTTTTTTAGAAAAGGGGGGGGGAAAAAATTTTAAATTTTTCATATTCTCTCCAATTTTTGTTTTGCTAAATATACCGCTAGATAAGTTAAAATTTCCCTTTCTCAATTCTCCTTGGGTAGGGGGGGCTAAACTCGAAAAAGAGACGCTTTTTTTCCTTTTTTCGGTCATTTGAAAAATTTTTTCCCTTCTTACCGTCTTTCCCGTATAAAAAACCTCCCCACGGACGAGAAACTGAACGGGGCCCTTTTAAAAGGGGGAATTTTTATTAGTGATAGAATGGTTTTTTATAGGGGGGTGTACGCCCCCTCAATAAGTTTCAATGAAGACCTAACGGTTCCGGGGAAAGCCCAAAACTGGGAAAAATCCCGTACCAAAAACCGTGACGAGTAAAAAAATGTCCGGATCTGTCCATCTAATCCCATGCCCCAGTATCAAAACGCTCGAGGTCTTAATAAAACCCCTGGTGTATGCTTTTTTTATGCTTTTTATACTTGTGTTGTGATATCACTTTTTTTGATAATTAATTAAAATGTTGCTCATTTTCAAAGGTTTAATTCACGGGGGGGTATACACTTTTTTTCCCCCTTTTTTTTGTCGAGATATAATGAGGGGGAAAAAAAAGGCGGGGCTTTTTAGGGAGGTTCTGCCATGTTCACTCTATGCTCCCCTTTTTTACCTCCTCTTCATTCAGGTCATCCCCCCAAAAATAACGTAAGGGGGGGTAAAAGAGGGGTGTAAACAAAAAAAAAACGAAAACTATAAAGGGAAGGCAATGGGAGGGTAAAGGGGTTTTTGACTCCCCGCCCAGGATGGTTTAAAACCTAAGGGGTTTTTTTTTTAAATTTTCTCCCCAACCAGGCAAATTTGTACACTTTTTCCTCTAAAAATATAACCTTTTTAAAACCCAAAAACATAAACCAAAAACGGAAACTTGGAAAGCTTTTTTGTTTACTGTAAATCCCCAAAAAGGGTTTTAAAATGTTTTTTTTTTTGTTGCTGAAGGTTGCCGCCCCCCGTCCCTTCCGTTAAAAGAAAGGGAGAAAAAAAAATTGTTTAAACTCCCTTGGCCCCCTTTTCTTTTAAAAAAAAGGGGGGAAAATGTATGTTTAAACTTTTTTTAAAAAAACGCTCAAGTGGGTTTTTTTTTAAAAAAAAATATTCACTGTTTTAAAAAATTTCGATTTCCTTTAAACTTATTAACCAGGGGCAAAAAAGTACTTAAATATTCACTTTTAACCTAAAAAAAAATTCAATGATTATTGTTTTTGGTCTTACGGGGGGAATAGTTAAAAACACAATTATCCGGGGGAAAAGGGGGGGGTTTTAACCTTGTTTTGTTATTTAAAAGATGTAAAAAAATTTCCCTTTTTTTAAAAAACCCTTTAAAAAAAAAAACTATTCACGATGATTTTTGGGCCCCCGGGACCGAGGATTGAACCCCGGACCCTTTTTTTTTACCAGGGTTTTTTATTGAAAAGTCAATTGAAGGAGCTGTTTACCGGTTCACCGTAAATGTAAACCCAAACCCAAAGGGCCCTTTAAATTTTTATGAATGTCATTTTTTTTGTTAATATAAGGGGGGTAATTTCATAATACTGTTTTTTTAACTTCTTTTAGTTTTTTGGGGAATTTTTAAAGGGCATATTTTCTTGTTTGTTTTTTAATTTTTTTTGGGGGTTTTTTAAGGGGGCCAAAATTTGCGTAATTCATGTTGAATAATAACTTATATTTAGTGTCCTTTTTTTAAAAAAAAATCTTGAGCAATCGGTAATTTATAAATTTAAAAACCCAATTTTTGTTTTAAATTTAACCCCCCGAAAATCGAAGTTAAAATTTTTTATTTTTTTTTGGGGTTTATTAAAGGGTTATCCATAATTAAAGTTGAATAAGTAACTTATATTTTTAGTGTCAATTTTTTTAAAAAATTCTTTAAAAAAACGAAATAAAATTTAATATTACTCCAATTTAGTTAAAATTAAAAACCCCCCGAATCAAACGCAAGTTTTAAATTTTTTATTTTTTTTTTGGGCTGTTAGGCCTATTCGCTAATTCATGTTGAATAAGAAACTTATATTTGTGTCACTTTTTTAAAAAAAAATCTTTTAACAAACCCATAATTGAATATTACTCCCAAATTTTTTAAAATTAAAACCCCAAAATCATCGCAAGACCTAACTCGAGTGGGGAAAAAGGGGAAGAGTCGATGGGATAGAACTACTCAAAATAGGGGTAGGGTGTAATGAGTTTTTTTCTGGTAGAAAAAAAAATCAATCCGAGTAATTGATAAATTTTAAAAAAAAAAAAAATTTACATTTAACCTGAAAAAAAAATTTTAATTTTTTTTTCTTAGATTAATACGGGTTTTTTCCCAAAAAACCCACAAAACCAAAAACACATACAATAACACAAATCACCAACCCACATAAAACATACCCCCCCAACCCAAAACCATACAACACATAACCCCATACAAACCCCCAATAAACTACCCCACATACCCACATACACAATACCCCACACACTTACCTTCAAAGTCAGGATGGCCTTTTGGTTGCGGAAAGAGACCTTTGTAAAAACAATATAGATTTCCCCTTTCGAGATATTTCTTTTCTGAGCATCACTAAGCGTCGAAAAAAAACTTCGGGGCGGGGGAGGGCCAAACTTGTATTGGCGTCAGCCGGTAAAAAATACGACGACGAATGGGGAAAATTTACCGATTTTAAATTTTTTAAAAACGGTAAGCGTTGACCTAAACTCCAAATCGGCAATTTTTTGTGGAAGTATTTCATTATTCCCCCCCCTCCCTTTAAAAATGCGCCACAAATTCTGGGGGGTGCCATGGGAATAAGCTACCGGAATGATTCAACAAAAAAAAAAAAAAGGCTGAAACCCCCCATTTTTAGGCTCCAAGCCCCCGCCCCCCCCTTTCCCCCCCCCCCCCCCTCCAAAAGTAAACGGGTCTAGACCCTCAATGTGAAAAAAATACTCAAAAAACAAAAAATAGCTTGATTTAAGCTGTCAATAGAAAAAATTTATTTTTCTAAAAATAAAATTGACTGTTTTTGAGAATATACGGGCTCTTTTCCCCAAATGCAAAAGCTGGGCCCCCCCCCCCCCCAAACCTGTGCACCCCCAGTCACTTTCGTCAAAGCCTGCCCATCTCACTTTTACCGTGTGAGCACCGTAAAAACCTACCCCTAGGGTCTACGCTACGTCACAAGGATAGGGGGGAAATAACAGCCAGACCGTAAAGAGCATGAAACAGATAAAATACCTTTTACTGTTATGGAATAAACGGCTTTTCAAAGGTGGCGGGGGGCCACCCTGTGCACCCCGTCCTTTTCTTTTAAGCCTAGCCTACTCCTTTACCGTGTGAGGGCCCAAAACCCTACAACCCTACCCATGGGTCTATAGCACTCCGATGTGAGAGAGGGAGAAAAAAAGCCAGGGCAGTGGGGGAGAGAAAACCCCAAAGGGGCACGCTCCCCACCCACCCAAACCCCCCATCTCACCATCACATGCTCCCCGGCCCTTTGAACAGTAAGGGGGCCGGTTTTCCCTTTGGTTGTTTCCTGCGTTTTACACTATATATATTGGGATTTTAAAAACCTGGGACATCAGATCGTAGCCGTTCCCTTAGGTTGTTTCCTATGACTACACTTATAATTTTAAAATTTTAGGATTCAACCTGGGGGAAACCCATGGATCTGTAGGGCCCGTTCCCCTTTTTAGGTTGTTTCCCCTTTATCTAATTATGTATGGGGGATTTAAGGGACATCTAGATCATAGCCTGTTCCCCTTAGGTTTTTTTCCTGTGAAAGTGCTGAGGATTCAACCCGGGACCCATAGATCTGTACCTGTTCCATTAGGTTTTTTCCGTGATCTCCATTATATGAGGATTCAACCTGGGGGGAAAACCCCTAGATCTGTAGCCTGTTCCCTTTTTGGTTTTTCCCCGTGATCTACACTATATATAGGGGGTTCCAACCCCGGGACTTTGGATCTGTTAGCCTGTTCCAAGGGATATGTACAGTACCGAGGATTGAACCCGGGACATCTAGGGTTGACCCTACCAAAAAAAAAAAGTCTCCCCCCCTCACATCCTTCGTCATCCCCACCCCCACATCCCCCCGTGTTGTGCACCAAAGGAGAAAAAAAAAACTCGCCGGGCTGTCGGGAGAGGAGAACCCACTAAACCCCCGCCTCACCTCTGATGAGAGAGGAAAAGGGGGAAGAGGAAGAAAAAATTAAAAACGTCCCTCTCCGTCATCCGCGTTTTTTAGGGAAAAAAACGGTAA
>JBCFYV010004969.1:0-19221 GCA_039000515.1 Timema cristinae
AAAAAAAAACCTTTGTAGATAACTAAAATAAGGGAAATCAAACTCAAGTTGGGTTTTTTTTGGTACCGCGTCTTACTAACTGTTCAGGTTATGTGCATAAGTATTACTTAAAACTAATGAGTTAGGGATGGCGAAGGTAAAATTTAGAGGAAGTGTACCCAAATTTTCGTGGAGGGAGAGTGAAAAATCATTTTGGAAAAAACCAACCTCAGTACACCTGACCTAAATTCAAACACCAATTTCAGGTTTTTCTTTGTTAATCTTTAAATAGTTACCCCAAAACTCTGGCTCTGTCGCTACAACTCTAGCTCCTAGTATTGCAAACCAAACTCAAACCCGATATGTGTGAAGAATGTGACTCCAGCAATAACAATATTAGAATGGACACTAGGAAATGAATATTCAGGAAATACGTGCCATTGATCAGTAAGTAAGATATTGACAATTCGCCTGCGTTCAAGAAAAGTAAAACTCACAATATACAAAACAATAATTTTACACCAGCATTAGTGACCATGTGGTCTAATGCGCTACTCTCGCAATAGACTTGACTGCCGCAATAGACTTGACTGCCGACGACGGGGAGATCAAGGTTCAAATCTCAGTCAGGTGGGTGGTATTTATCCAAAATGGTTTCTCTCTTATCTCTTTTTTTTTCTCTCTCTCCCTCCCCTCCCCCCACACAAATGATAGCCATCCTCATCTCTGAAACCATTAACGTAATTAGTACACAAGCGTGGGATGGGGTTAGCATAGTAATTGAACACCATAACTGACCCCCCCCCCCTTTCATCACAATGCTCCCCTCCCCTTCCTTACTTACCCAAAAAAAGCTTTAATACCCATTAAACCTATATTTTTTAAATTTATTCATCCCCAATTTCAAATTTGCGGACATGCTCCTGAATGGCAGTTACTGCCGGGATGGTGCTATAAGAAATAAAACTGGGGGGGTTCATCCCAATGAAGAATAGCTTGCATTGAGGTTGAACAATAACAAGATTTATATATATCATATTCTGAAAATTGAAAAATGACACCTGGACACGGGAATAGAACCCGGGACCTTTGGCTTAGTACGCCAGTGCTCTACCCACTGAGCTATCCAGGAATCATCCCGTGCCCAGGGTCATTCTTCACTCATATTTTAAGGCAGAGTCTATGATGGACGTGCGGAAATCGTCGGTTACAAATGTGTGATTTTTATTAAGATCACGAGCTATCAGCTAACGCAGCCACCCTCGACTCAGAGTTGGCTTATTGCAGCCACTTGTACGATAATTATAATTGTACGGGATTGCATATTAATGAATCAAATAGCCAAAGCTATTATTTATATATCTAAAAAAATATGTACTGACCTGTACCGACGAGGTATCCATGGGGTGATACCGTGAGCGGGCACCAGGGGCGAGAGAATACGCGTACTGCGGGTGCTTGCCAACTTTACATGACATGCATTGGCCCATATAGGTCTCGGGGGGAAACAAATCTTCCGTCTGAAATATTCAACACAACACTTAACTCTTCACTTCCGCAATCATCACAGTAATGACAGTTTAGTTGGTTTTTTTTATTGTGTGATGACCTAAGTTGGTATACACAAACCACATGTATTTTGTAAAAATGTTATACAATATTTACAAGAACATGTCTTCATATGACAATAATAGTTGACGGCAAAATAATGTGACAAAAAAGAAATAATCACCGACAAAGCACAATATTACTATAATTCCACAATGAAATGACATTTCACTGGTAGCTTAGACTTAATTAGGATTTCAAATACATACATATGTATTGTTTTGTTTAACTAGACTGTACCTGTTCAATTTAATCAAATAGCATAGCGCAATGAACAAAAAACACTTCAATATCAACATTATATTTAAGAATCAAATAGTCAAAGCTATTATTTATGCTTTAGAAAGGATTATTCCAAGTATATATACTGTATATAACGTCCTGGGTTCAATTCTCATGTCCAGGTGTCATTTTTCAATTTTCATAAACATTATATTTGTTTACAAGTTTAAGTTTTATATAGTTAATATATAAAAAAGGGCTACAGAACTAAGATAATGTTAAATTAACCATGTTTATGTTTAGGCCTGTTTTATAAAGTAGGGATATTTTTTTATTCAGACTGTACTCCAAACATTCAACTCAATATGTATATCGACTCAATGTGTGTGTGTGTGTGTGTATTTACTCTAATGCTGAAATTCAGATTATGTTTATTAAAAGCATAAATATTTTAATTTGAAAAAATAATATTTTTATTTCATATTGTAAATATTTATTTGCAGATGGATGGCAACTATGTTTGAGTAAAAGAAATCACAACAACAAATAGGAAAGTATTATATATATATGTTTTAGAAGAAACGTCACCCAACCACATGCGGATTCAGAGAGGAGGGTGCGGGAGTTCGCGTCCCCATCCTCCCCCACTCAAGAATTTTTTTAAGCTAATATTAACAATAGTAACTAAAAAACTAAACCGATTAATTCTATGTTATAATCATTTACTAGTTCTACTGTCAAGTGATATATCATTAGTCAGTTGTTTCGTATATCAATCACTGTTAATTATTGATTTACATTTTTGCATGAAATTGAATTAACAAAAATAAACAATGGATCTGTATATATTCCTTTCAAACTTTCTAATTAATTTGTAAAATACTCTCAAAGTTTAAAGATTTTTTTTGTCAGAATTTCCCAAAAGAGGATAATCGTCCGGTTCGGTTCGTTGAGAGCGCTCGTCCCTCTTCTCCCCTCCCACCCCTCCCAAAAATCTGGGCTGTCTCTTCTTCCTGTAAATTCTGGATCCACCCCCTCATTAAAATCCTAGATGTGCCCCTTCACGAAAATTTGGGCCATGCCCCCCCCCTCCCAAAAATCCAGGCCATGCCCCATCCTCACGAAAATATTGAATCTGCTCCTGACTCAAAATTGACAGATTGTTTACTAATTACAGATATTAAAACATTACCATCATTATCACAATAACATAATATCTAATTAATAAAAATAAAAGTCTATGACTGAAATATGTGCATGTATGAACATTGTATAGTATTTAAATCGAATAAATTTTACTGTACAGTTCCCCATCGGCATCAAAATAGAAATTTAGTAAAAATAAATCTTACAATAAAGTTGTAAGTTTTTAATTTTGCATGATATTCCAAGTCATATTTTAACCATAACACAAAATAAAGAAAAAGCTTTTGTCTTCCATTAAATCTAATTTTGAATGATCGGCCGACACCAGTCTCCAAAATCCTGCCGATAAAACGAATACAACCACACAACAGTTTCACAAAATGCAATAAAATTAAAAACATAAAAGTCAAGGACAGAAGCACATGAGTGGAAAATTAATATAATTAATTATTCATGTGAAAATATGTTGCTGTTATAGTCATAAACCCACTTATTTTATTATTATTATTTTTTAAGAAACAGGTCTTACCACCCATTCGGATTGTACGCTAATTATGATAATGGTTCTTAGTGACAAGGAAGGTTATATTTGTAGGATATTTACCCATTTATTTAACACTTTTTGCAAATTTCCATGCTTTACAGACACAAGAGCGTATTAATCATTGGAAAATATAGTTTACAAATATCTAACATTTTACTTTTACAATTAGGTCTAGAGTTTCATTCACCAGAGGTGAAACTTAAAATTTGCGCCAAAGTTTTATTATGGATAATATAAATAAACCACATCCTTGCGTGCCGCCGAATAATAACAATAGGGTGCCAAAAATGTCAGGTGCTTATATAATTAGTTGATTCAGAAAGTTCACAATAAGCAATCCAAATTAAAAAAAAGTTTAACAAATTTTACATTTTTTTTTTAAAGTAAATATGAGAAATTTAATGCATATGCCAGGTCATGTGTCAGTTTTGAGAAAACATAGCACACTTATATTTTTGGAAGATACTAGTGATTACTGAAAATACAAACAAACAAAAACTAGACCACATGAAAACATTTATTTGTAAGAGTCCAATATATGTTGACCTGAGTATATTCCCGGGAACATCAAGATGTGTGTGTCCATTTGTCTAGGTTTCAAAGAAACAAGTTTATTGTAGGCCATATAGTCCACAGCATATGACGGCCCACCAAGAGGCATATACCATGATATAGAGTACACCATGTTACAGTCTGGTCATGCTCGACTCGAGATCACAGACTCGGAACTAACCTACATGATATAGAGTACACCATGTTACAGTCTGGTCATGCTCGACTCGACATCACAGACTCGGAACAAACCTACATGATATGGCTACTGAACCACTCGGCCATGAAACTCCATAGAAGAAGGCAAAAACTACATCAATTCTAAGAATATGTGAATCTTCGAAATTATGAAAGAAATTCAATTAATTCTAGATTTGAATTCAATGAGATTAGTTAAAAGATTTGAATATATATTTCATATTTGCTGAGCCAATTAATATAATCAGACCAGAAACTGTTTGTGTAGTAGAGTGTATATAGAAATTAGCTGGAGTTTCACGTCGTAGAGCAGGGGTTTCCAACATAAAAGTGCCCGAGGGCCGCATAATAGTCGGCTAAGGGGTGAAAGTAAATAGGACTCAAGGGGAAAGTTGTTATAAAAATAGAACACAATTATGTTTATTACTGAATGAACATAAGTTGGAGCTTCCATGTATTTTTTCCCATGCAAATAAAAACATTCCATTTCTTGGTTAAGAGCTTCGATTCTACTAAAGTAGATTACTTTTCCAAGAAACTTTGTGATCCGCAAAAATATTTTTAAAATAATTTAAAAAAGAGCATTGTGGTCCGCCATTTGTAAACCCTTGCCTTAGAGCAATCACATGGGAGGCAGTTGTTTGTGACAGATAATATATATTATATATATATATATATATATTATTTTTTTTTAAAGTATCAAGGCCCAACTTTTATATTTATTCAACCTGCACCATGATAGAAATTCTGTTATCTTAATTTAATGTTTAACTTTTTAAGATTAGTCATATTGATTAAATTTTTTTAATAAACCTAAAATGTGTCTAAAATATTAACCAACATTTTTTGAAATATTTTTTTATTTGATCAGATGAGCTACCCCCCATATTCATGACCAAGACTAAGTCCTGTATTTTTCCAATAAATATAGAGGTGCCGTGGCGGTCTAAGTTAACTGACAAAAGGAATGGACCTGTCATAAGACAGAACACCAAATAATAACAATAGCTTGAAGCTTGATGAGCACACTTGCTTAATATTTTCTGAATATGAACATGTGATATTGTTTGCTAACCCAAATAAGATCGAATTTGAACAATACTTTGACTTGATATTTGAAATACTTTTTTACGTGGTCTATCAAGAGTTTGGAAGAAAAATTCAAAAATGGGTCATAAAAAATCCTAAAATCAGTTTCTATAAAAAAATTAAAGGGTACGGAACTCCGCACGTACTTTCTAGCTCTATTGTTTAAAAATGGAGATATTTATCCAAACGTATATGTGAAACGAAATAATATACACTAGCAAACCAAGCATAAATTGCACTATGATTATGAAAAACATTTTTTGAGTCTCGTTTTCAAATTTTCAAATTTTATTTTTAAAGAATTAATGTCCTCATTTGTATGTTTGGATCGATAAAAAAGATCAATATTGGGTCCACAAGGGTCAACACTTCGTATTAAAATTTCGACTTCCGGTTAAAAATTTTTACATTTTATTAGGTGTTGCACATCTTCATGCCATCGCATTGTTATTAGATTCCTCATTTATAAACATTTTGACTGATAAAAAATATAAATATTGACTATTGAGTCTAAAATGGAGATAGATCATTGTTTTACAAACATTTCTCCTAAGGGGTTTAAGGAAAAATAAACTTTTTGAGAGAATTACTTAATTAATCTATGGCATTGGAGAAGTATTGCTTAAAACTTAAGTAGTATCTCTTTACAACTAAAGCTCACAAAATTGTATTTATATATTTGCCAATATTTCAGAAACTGATGGTTTTATAAAACTATATTTCATATAAAAGTTATTTTATTTTTAATAGTACTACAATTTTGCAATGAAAAGTTATTTAGTGTCTCAAATAGTTGTGGAGATACAGAAATTTCAGCTTCTGTAAAGTACCCTAAAAGTCATTTTCATGGAAAAATGAACATAGCCAGTTTATTTATAATCTTAATCAATGCCTAGATACAAATTTTAATCAAAACCATTTGAGCCGGGTTTGAGAAACTCAATTTTTCTCTTTTCACCCCTTATTAAACTACTATTAATTTTAAGTTCAAACAGACATATGGCTTGCAAAGACCACTTTTTAGGGATTGGGGGGTCATGAGATGTCAACATCCATCAACTTTTCACGTTAATTTTTTTTTTTTTTTGCGTTTGCAATACTTTACTTTTAGTGTTTTAAAAGTTAAGAAATATATATATTTGCGTATAGCTTGAAGATTTTTAGTTTTATAAAAGTATGCTTCGAATAAAATATTTGTATTATAAATAGAGCTATATGTTTGTAATGATAAGTAATTTTATATCTCAAAGAATTACGAAGCTATAATAAAAAATTATAATTTACCTATCAATTTCCCTGTGCAAAAACCATTAGATGAATATATTTTAAAAGCAAAATACAACTTAGAAGCAATAATCTAACACAAATAATAAATTTTATTTATAGATTTAAATTTTTAGTAACAAAACTGTTATTGTGAAACTAAAATTACTGTACCTGACACAACAATTCACAAGAATAAAACAAGAAATAATGAACATGATGTGAATCTATTCATGCCATTCATAAAATGTAAACTGATTCTTTCCTGAAGGAAATGAGCAAGTCTTTTAACTATCAACCAGCTTGTGTGAGTCAATGTGTATTTTGCACAATTATCAGAGCTGTAAAGTGGAGAATCTTTCACGGAACATAAATTCTAAACACTGACATTAAGGTGAGTACAGTCGGTTGTGAACGTCATAAAGTTGTAAAAAAAAATAGTTTTATGGACAATTTGTATAGTCTGGGTTTGTCAGGAGAAACACAAGTGCAAGTTGAATGCGGTTGGGATGAGAAAGCTAAGAAATATCCGTGGGAAAACTCATATGGACAGTCAGTAATGAATAGGGTGTTGTAAGAGATGATAAGAGGATCCAATGGGTCAATGTGAAAGAAGCGTCTTACGTTGGTTTGGGAATGTTGAGAAGGTGAGTGTGGATCGAGTGAAGAAGCAAATATATGAAGGTAGAGTGTGTGGATCAAAAGGAAGAGGAAGGCCAAGTAAGATCTAGTTAAATGTTGTATAAGAATGTGTGAAAAAGAGAAACAAGAGTTTTAAGAATGTATGACTTGGTGTATGGATGTTGAAGAGAGTATTCAAGGACAGGGAAGTGTGGAGGAAGTTAGTGAGGATGGATTAAGTACAGAGTTTTTTTTTGAGCTATGTGCACAGTTTCTTGCCTACCCTGTAAGGAAACGGCATGATTGGATATATATGTATGTATAGTCTGATTCTCATATAATGTTAGCAGTGGCGGCGAAACATTTTTTGTCTGAGGAAAAGGGAGGAGGTGAGGAAAGGGGGAGAGGGTAACAAATGAGGGGCAACTTATGAGTAATATCTTAAAGATATTGATACTATCTGTCAAAAGTGACAGTTTCAGATCACATGACTGGACTTATGAATGTATTCAAATTGTTTTAGTAATTTCTTTCACTGTTAAATATTGTTCTCTCTACCACTATTCTAATATACTTTTCTCAGAGCCATTTTTCTTTTCAATTGGTTGCTGCAGTTATTTGAAGGTGCTTTTTATATTGGAGAATGAGTTTAATGAGTTTTTCTTAAAATATAGCAAATTTATATCTAAGAGTTATATGGAGATTTTTTTTAAATAACAATCGAGTTCAACGTATACTGGTTGGTTATTTATGTGCTAAATGTAAAGAGCAAGGAAGAAAACTCTTCTGAAATGTCCATAGAGTTTGTTTGTCTATCATGATCATTTCACGATATCTATCATAGGCAGAAGTCTGAAATTTAAAAATGTGTAGCCACCATGCACTAACATGTGCAACTCAAGCCTAGAATTCTAAAATTTATATTAGATTATTTAAAGTTAAAAATTGAAAAAAATGAAATATTGATGCTGTGAGCTAACTTTAGTGCTACATTTCATAAAGCTGTCATTCAAGGGTCATTCAAGTATTACATAAGCACCTTAGCAGGACGGGAGGGAGGGGGAATTTTTTTATAAATATAATAATTCATGTACTCACTAATAATAAATACTATTGTTTATTATTTCAATTAAGTTTTAATTGAAAATTAATTTTTTTTATAAATTATAAATCTTAACTTCAGTATGATAAATATAAATTTGTTTTACCAAATCTTTTATTGTGAATTATTTCCCACAGTTAATTTACAACTCTACTTTAATAATTACCAGTAATTTAAAATTAAATAAAAATATTGATTATTCCTGTGAACAAATTACCAAAAAATTCGACCAATATTAAGCAAACAATGCTTACAGAGAGAGAGAGAGAGAGATAAAGGAGAAAGAGAAGGGGTTCAAAATTATCAAAAAAGTACTTATATCATAAGACGAACGCCTTCTTACCCTTTTTTATCTTTTTTTTACATTTTTTATCGTAGAATATTTCTCCCAGGCAAAACCCCTTAATGCTAATCATAAACATAAACTACTGTATGTTTTCTTTCACAAATGTCTTTTGAAAAACATCTATTCTTGAAAGCATTCAAAATTAGGATTTTGAAAGTGAACATGTAGTAAATAAGGAAAACATATCACTTTAAGTCAAACCCTCACCAATATAGCTTTAATTGAATACATGTATTTTAACAGAGATGTTCACATTACTTTTGGTTGCATTCATGAGAATATTAGAAAGGGAGTGAATCAAATCCAAATAGGGTATATTTATTTACAGGCAAGAACTCAACACTCCTTCTCGGTCCCCTCTAGGGAGTGAATCAAATCCAGTTAGGTTATATTTATTTACAGGCAAGAACTCAACACTCCTTCTTGGTCCTCTCTAAGTTCCACTACCACTGGATGGTAAGAACCTAAAAAAAAAACTAACAGAACTATTTTCATATATTTAAGTTGTATGTCAAATAATATTATGTTCTACAGTTGTCACTTTTGACAGAGTGTATTAAAGTGGGGGTGTATGGACGCTATAAAAGGTCAGTGTTTTTGCAGTTTTAATATTAACACATTTTTTTTTTTTTACCAAAATAAATAAAATATTTCTCTACAAACAGAGTTTAATTTTCTTCAACTGGTGATATCAACAGTTAATTGTTGAATATCTGTTGAGGGTGTCCTGGAGTTTAATGACAACTGTTTCTCTTCATTTAAAAAGTTTTCCATCTAATGCCGCAATGCTTTTGACAGATATTCAACAAAGTACCTGTCAATATCACCATGTGAAGAAAATTAAACTTCATGTTTCTAGAGAAGAAAGATTTTATTTATTTTGACAAAAAAAAAGTGTTGATATAAAAACTGCCAAATCATTAGCCTTTTTCTCACGTCCCCTACATTCCCACCTTAATGCTGATATATGATTATATAATATATTATACGGCTTCTTACAACTTGTTCAGGCTATCTACAAATGTACATTACATAAAAAAGAAGGAATTAGGAAGGTAATAATTATCACATGCAGAGAGAATGGGAAACCAATTAGGAAAAACCACCTTCGGTACACCCGACCGAGATTCGAACCTCAACCTCTCCATCATCGGCAGTCATGTCCACTGCGATAGTAGCGCCTTAGACCGTGTGACCACCGAAGGAGGTAATAATATAGCTACATTTTGTCAATGATGAAAATTATTATATTATTGCTTCCACTAGGCCTATGTATAAGAATTGGTGTTTTTTCAAGTAATTGGTGCAAGACTTAATCTTGTTTGTGATCAAGAGTATTGCTTATTGTATTTTTAAAACTTGTAATCAAACATTCCTATATACATGATTAAAGATGCTGAACAAAAGACAATCACCTGCCACATGAAAATGACTAATGAGCACAAAATAGACATACAAATAGCTGAAACACCAAATATAATTAATTAAGGGCCTGGATTAAATATAATTTGATAGTGTATTTATAAAGGAAAGTTTTTTTTAAACCACACCTTACTACCTGTTCAGGTTACACGCTTATGTACTAATTACACTAATGAGTTAGGGATTAGGAAGGCTTAATTCAGATTAAGTGCACCTGCATTTACACAAAGGGAGAGTGGAAAACCATTTAGGAAAAACCACTCTCAGTGCACCCGATCGGGATCGAACCCCTATTTTCCAGTCTTCGACAGTTTAATCCAATACAAGTTTAACATGTTAGACCACGCTGACACCTAGGTGGGTAAAATGAAAGTTATTATTGGAATGGCCTTCTGTGTTTATGATCACTTAGATACAAAAACTTGAAAAAATCTGAGATAAAGAATTGAAGAGAAAAATCAAATAATATGTCATAAACCTTTTAAAATGAGTGTTCTTTTTGATTTAAAATGGACTCATAATAGCGTCAATAATTTGGTAGGAAGATATGGATTTATATTTTGAATGTTTCCAGCATTG
Source organism: Timema cristinae (assembly GCA_039000515.1). Classification (NCBI taxonomy): domain Eukaryota; kingdom Metazoa; phylum Arthropoda; class Insecta; order Phasmatodea; family Timematidae; genus Timema; species Timema cristinae. The sequence continues at coordinate 10,672 of JBCFYV010004969.1, forward strand.
CTCTTAATTATGGTGGATGAACAAACCTTGGGTAGGTTACCCATTAGAGCTTTAATTTTTTTTTTTTAATATGAATGTTATAACATGAATTATATAAAGAAATAATTATGTCATAAATAAGATATCATAATTATGTATGCATTATTTTAAACAGGGATTTTTATTTGGCTGAATAAAATAGATCATTTGATGGTGATAAGTGTGGCCCAGTTAAATACACTATCATATTGTTGGGATATTCAAGTCTCGTAGATTACGGTGGGTAGGACCCGTGGGACGAACGGGAGAGTCTAGAACAGTGTTCAGGGTACAGGGTACTGAGTGGCAAACCCATTGGGAAGAACTAGACGCAGATGGGAGGATAACATTAGAATGGACCTGAAAGAGATAGAGTGTAATGAGGTGGATTGGATAGAACTAGCTCAAGGGATAGGCGACGTACTATTGTAAGTGCCGCAATGAACTTTTGAGTTCCTAATGCCATAGAGTAAGTATTATAAGAGAGATGGGGGAGGGAGGTACCTAGACCCCTCCTCCCCCCTTCTTAAGATAACGACGTCTGTACCGTATTTAAAGAAGTAAGAGTCACAACTATGATAGACCTATGTTGAAAAACTTATTATGGAGAGCAAATAAACAGAATGTATAAGAAAAGATCCCAAGACCCATGCAGAGGCCCCAAGTAGCAACTGAACCTCACAGAGCAGACAGTGGAACTGAAATCAGATCATACTCACAAATAATAAGAGAAAATATTCACGTCAACTGATACTCTGGATGTGGTAGCCTCAGAACTGCGAGCAGAAACTGAAAGACAATTTTTTGTATTATTAAGATAATAAAAAATACTTCCTGTCTTGGCTCACAAAGTAAAATTTAAATTATAAAATGCAAAAAAAAAAAAATTATAACCTAGTTGCGGAATGGTGATAATTTTATTAGAATATATGTTTTTAATATGTAGAACTATAATTTAACTAGACAAAATTTATAAATAATATAATAAATGTCTACTTGGCTATGATTCTAATTAAATACCCAGAGGTTCTGGGTTCGATCCCCAGCACTTCCAGACGGTACCTGTGAAGCCGTGGGTCTGGAACGAGGTCAAACTAAGCCTCGTGAGGATAAATGATGAGCTACTTGAATGAATTAGAAGCTTCAGTCTGGAAAACTGAGATTAACGGCTGGAGGGTTCATTGTGCTGACCATATGACACCCTCTACCGGCAAGTGTTGGCGCTATCGTCACTAACAGTGGCGGCAGTTCAGTCAGTATAACTCGCTTGCGGGCTCACACCATGGACTTTTTAACTTAAAATAGTTATTACCAAATGCTTCAATACAATTTTATATTGTGATTTAAATTTTGAGTAGAACATTTCAGGAATGATGTGTAAGCACTTTCTCATATAATAATTACACTGTATTTTACTTAAGGTGTGTCAGAAAGGAGCGTGAGTATTTTTACAGTTTTTAGAGCATTATATTTTTTTGTCCAAAATAAATCAAATATTTCTCCAGTAGCAACATAGAGTTTAGTTTTCTGCATGTGTTAATATCAACAGATCTTGAATATCTGTCAAGGAAGTCCTGGAATTTTGTCAAAACTTTTTAAATAAAGAGAAAAGGTTTTGACAAAATTCCAGGACACCCTTGACAAATATTCAAGATCTGTTGATATTAGATTCTGCAGAAAACTAAACTCTTTGTTGTTACTGGAGAAATATTTGATTTATTTTGGACAAAAATATCAATTTTATAAAAAACTGTAAAAATACTTTAGCTCCCTTCGGCTGCACCTTAAGATACCAGATTATTAAAAATCTAATACTATCTTTAGGCCTTTATACACAAGGAAATGGCAAATCCAATGATACTATAATTATATATTTATTTGAAATTATTTTATTTTTACAACATTTAGACAACTAAATAAAGACTAAGTTCAAACATAGACATACTGTATCAACATGCCATTTGATCCACGATCTCTTACGATAAGAGATAATCCTACACTATGAAAGTTAAACCAATTATTTCACAAATATTAATTGAGATTCTAGCTTATTAGTGAAATGGAACAATAATAAATAATGAAAGTTATGCTAAGCTAGGTTGGAAATGCGCCTATTAGGTCCCTAATATATATTTAAATAAAGGCCTACACAATATTTAGCCTTAAAATACTTATTATTACCTTATTTTAATGTTTGACTTACGGCGGATAAGTTCCTGGGGATGTGTACATTCAGATACCTTTAAAGCCCGGATGTTTTTAGGTTAGTTCTAATGGAGCTTTGTGTGAGTCTGATGGATGTAAAATAATTAGTGGATGTACAATAGTGTATTGTTTAGTGTATTGTTTAGAGTATAAGTATAAGCCTAGTTAAACATTTACAAACATAATTTGTATATTGCGAGAGAGAGAGCCAGGTGTGATCACCGCAGAAGATTATCACGCATTAATTGGCTCTACAATATACATAAAGCTTCGGTGGAAAAATAGATCAGATTTTTCAACGATATTTGTTCCTACTTCACTTTGACGAGTTTTATTTTTAATTGTTCGCTATAACAAAGGTTTTTTAATAATATTGAATTTAGTATCATTGAATTCCCTGCATTCTTGTGGGTGTAATAATAGTATAATTTTTTTTAATTTTCAGGTTTTTATAAAATAAAATTGGGTTAAAAGGTAAGGTTCTTAAGTTTCTAGACTGATATTTTTGTTCTTAATAATTAATATGTGCATTTTATAATGGAAACTATCCTAGCCTAACTTAGCCAAGCCTTTCATGCAACAATAAATAAAAAATTGTATTGTGTTAGAATGGGTAGTATTGTTAAAATAAGCAAATTAATGTTTATTGAAATATTTCTGTATTGCAGGACGTAATAGAACCAAGTTAATATAATAGGAAGCCAACAGGACCAAGGATCAAAAGAGTGTGTACTTCAATAATGTATTTTAGTGCAAAATATTTTAGGTAAAACATGTGTACGTCTGGAAAGTTAGTTTTAGTTATGTTGTGATAGTTTTGTTTTAAACATATTGTATATTTAAAAAAAAAATACTCCCGCTGCCAGCTTGAGATGAATCCATTTGTTTAAATTTTATATTTGTATAGGACTACAATTTTTTTTATCGATGTTAGGTAATTTGTGTTATAACTTGAAGTGTTTATTCTTGTGTGTTTTAAAGATAAAAATATTTTTAATATAATTTGCCAAAGAAAAAGTATCAAGGATCAGTATCCCATTAAGTACTATCGATATAATAATTAAAAACATAATCAACTTATAAAACGAAAGGAATACGGTTTTTAAATTCCCACTATTGAATAGTGAATGTAAACAGCTTCATAAAAATTGTACATTGAGGGCACCAATCCCTATAAACCCACACGAAATAAAAATTTGTCAACTCTTTTGTTAAGAAAATATCTTTTATCATAAAACTAAACTAACACTAAAACAAATAGAAGTTTATTCCAATGTCAGATGACAGCTATGTTAAAATAAAATGTAATTACGCCTCAAATGATAAATACAGCATTTGATGCAAAAACTGAAACTTAAACGAATCGAAAGTATAATTAAATGTCACATAGATTATTAAATAGATTAAAAAATGCCAGTCACGTAAAGAAAACAATTAAAGGTACAGTAGCTACAATTTTTTTTTAAAAACTCACCTTTTCGGATTCCAAATGTTCTACAATGAACCAATTTAGTCAACACGGGAGACATAGCTTAAATTGAAACTCTAAACAACTATACTCATTTGGTTAATCATACAATAATAATGCCAGTTTAATTTATTTTTCAACAAAGCACCACACCACCTGTCAATAGCTTCACGGCCATACTTTCAGTAAGTGTGTACTTTAACTTCAATACTTTTACGAGTATGACGTCAAACCTTTTCACTCAAGATGCTGTGCTGCTCTCTAGTGAGGAGGTACAGAGCTTGCGCAGTAGTGACATTTTTTCTACTTCTACTGCTTGAACTAAAAAACATTTATTTTTGAACAGGTCTAGTAGTTCGAATTAAGTATTTATAATCGTATTTTAGAATGTTAAGAGAGTAGAGCTCAATGAAAATACTAATTTAACCAATATTTTTAAAAGCTTCTTTCCATGACTATCCATATATTGTAATTCATAAAATACAATCTAGGTCCTAATTCAAGTGGTTACATTTATTGGCGTGCGCATTTCGTGGGGAGTTGTAAAGGAATAGAGGAAAAAAACCTCTAAAGAGTTCCTGATAACGTGAAATTTCCTGAACATTCAATATAAATCAGTATTTCCGGAGTGTAGTAAGAAATAAATATCACATTTATTTATTTATTTGGAACAGTGTTTTCCATGAGGTTTAATAGCTCGTTGTTGGAAACTACACAGATAAAATTGCATTTGGTAGGATAATGACAACAAAAAAGACTATAGCTATACAAAATAAAAATACAATTTTACTGGATAAACTTCAGCATAATATATAAATAGATATAAATAGTAATATTTGATATACTGTACATTAAGAGTGCAAAGTGCAAACCTGACTCGATTGTTTTTGAGTTAAAAGCAAGATCTTATTGATTTATGGTTGCATAATGTATAAAATTCATTCATAGCTAAAAGGGGTCCAATAATATTGTTTGTGCACATATCAGGGATAATTGACGCCGCTAAAACATTGAGTGGAGGACAATTAATGCAAGTATTGGGGGGGGGGGGGGAAATTAAACAAAAAACAAATGTTTGAAATCTTTTCTATACAGTATTTTAATTTTGTAAATAGAACATCGGTTGCAAAGTAAGAGCAACAAGTGCAAATAGAACGTAAAATGGATTACATTATAAATTTAGTAGACTAAATACTTTATAGTGGATATTTAACAGTTTGTTTATTTTAAAACACATTTGTTAAAACCGAGAACCAGGCCGGATAATCGCGACTCTAGTGTGTAACTAAGTGGAAAGTAAATAAGTTCCCATGATTATAAACGCCACCTATTACCTACTCAAAATACCAAATAATACATTTAATTAAAATGCACCTTTAGAGAGGAGTGGATCTAGAGGGTGGTGTGGGGGTTGCCCGCCCCCTCGAGTATATTTTAGTTAGTATTAACAACACTAATTAAAAAAACTAAACCAATTAAAGCAATGTTATATAGTCACGTGATATCTCACACTAGTCATTTGCTTCGCGTGACAATCACTGTCGATAATTTATTTACATTTTTAACACGTAATTTAACTAACGAACATAACAAACATAAATAAGCGGTGAACTTGTATGAAAGTAATTTTTCCTGAATTTTTCTAATTAATTTTTAAATTATTCTCAAATAATTAACTCTCAAATGTTGAAGGATTTTTCCGTCAGGATTTCCCGAAAGGGAAACTCCCCCCTAGAAAAAAAATTAGCTTTCTACGTCCTTGGGCAAAAGAAATAAAAATAATAAAAAGTGGCATATAAGGTAAAAAGGTTAACGGAGTAAAAAAAGGTGAATGCGATGAAAAAAAATGCGAGAATTATTTTGATTGGATTTAATTACAACCCTTTATTATCCTTTTTGACACTTTTTTTAAAACTTTTTACCCTCTTTACCATGAAATAATACGCTGAGGTAAAAACTACACTTCAAATTGTTATGACCACAACACAAAAAACCTTAAGACATATTTTGAAGATTAAGAAATTGTATTTTCGGGTAGTAAGGTATAGATATCCGTAGCTGTCACAGAACCTTGTCCAAGCTAAGCGCTATCTTATCAAGGTTTGTTTTAAGAGGAAAATAAATTGAATCCTGGATAAAGGCCTCATTTTCTCGCACAATGAATGTTGCTATTTTTAGGTTTCTAATGAGGTGGGCTGTATAGAACTAGCTCAATATATAAATAGGGTGTAATGAGGTGGACTGGATAGAACTATCTCAGAATAGGGATAGGGTGTAATGAGGTGGACTGGATAGAACTATCTCAATATATAAATAGGGTGTAATGAGGTGGACTGGATAGAACTAGCTCAAGATAGGGATAGGGTGTAATGAGGTGGATTGGATAGAACTATCTCCGAATAGGGATAGGGTGTAATGAGGTGGACTGGATAGAACTATCTCAGAATAGGGATAGGGTGTAATGAAGTGGACTGGATAGAACTATCTCAGAATAGGGATAGGTGTAATGAGGTAGACTGGATAGAACTAGCTCAATATAGGGATAGGGTGTAATGAGGTGGACTGGATATAACTAGCTCAAGAAAGGGATAGGGTGTAATGAGGTGGACTGGATATAACTAGCTCAATATAGGGATAGGGTGTAATGAGGTGGACTGGATAGAACTAGCTCAATATAGGGATAGGGTATAATGAGGTGGACTGAATAGAACTAGCTCAAGAAAGGATAGGGTATAATGGGGTAGACTGGTAGAACTAGCTCAAGATAATAAGTGGCGTACTTTTGTAAGTACGGCAAATAATGGTCTAACGGGTTACTCTCGCAGTAGCTAGACATTCGATGACGGGAAAATCGATTTCAGATCTTGGTCGTATGTACTGGGGGTTTTTCTCAAATGTTTTTTTCCATTCTCCCTCAATGCTAATGGGGGTACGTTTCCCTGTAAAAATAACCTTCATTATACCTAAAACCATTAGCGTAATTAGTACATAAGCGTATAACCCGAACGGTTAGTAAGAAGTGTTAAAAAAGTAAATAATAATTATTATTTAAATTTAAATTAGATACTTTGGACTTGCTGCGCTAACAGAGAAATAAACTAATATTATTTTTTTATCTGACTAATGTTTGTGGAAAAGAGTGTAGGGGTATATGTCCATACTGTAGAAGGGACCCCAACTAGGATGTGGGCGGTAGATCTTGTATACCTTTAGTCACGAAAAATAGCGCGGGACGCGTTTGGCACAATTTCCTTGCCGCTAACAACTCGTAAAAACCCCGTTTTCACCACTCCGCGAGATACTGAAGATACCGTATTTTTTTTCTCTTGGGTGAAAGGGGGGAGGGGCGGGATAACAGCACAGATATCTCTTTAATGCTGCGACCCGCAATCGTTGAATAGGGCGCAATTAAACGTCAGGTTCGCGTCTAGTATGGGTTTTCAGGTGACCGGGTGGTAAGGTAACTGTGCCTCCAAACAACCCCAAAGTTTTAGCCTGACTACGGCTTTGTCCGTGTTGATCCTAGTTTGTATCTCTACTAATTTAGTATTTGCACTACAACACAATACAATTTTAATAGGTAGGTTATTTTAGAAAATACAAACCTTATTTTTCAGTTTATATATATATATATATATATATATATATATATATATATATATATATATATATATATAAAATATATATATATATATATCTTTTAATTTTTTTAGGGGTCTCCATATTTGCCCTGTGCACACGAATTGCGAAGTAAAAACTAAAAATTCATAATGACTTTGTTCAAAATGGGACAAGAAGGTTTGGTTAGGTTTTGGCTAGGGTTTGGTTAGGAGTTGAATGGGAATTACATGTTGTTCCGCAATTCATGTGGACCAGCTGACAGTTATACCTCTATTCCGTAATTCAAATTCGCCAATTTTGCCAGGAAAGGTATTTTCACATTCCCTTTCCCGAGTTTTTTTTAAATGACCACAATCGACATGAGAACGACGGCTTTACCCTTTTCCTCCAGGGGAAGTTGTGCTATGGAATTTATCCCCACAAGAAAAACCCGTTGATGGTTTGAACTCACGAACATGTGGTCTCGAAGTGAGCACTTTATCCCAAAATCACCCAGTTCGAAAAATGGAAATTAAAACCCAATAAATATTCTTACCACTGAGCCATGGGGGTCATTATTTTCCAAGTATGCGCTGGCATAAATCTTGTACTCAAATGTAAATATGTTGAAGTTTGCAGGCTTGGAGCCGTATTTCTCGTAGTCAAGAGCGTTGCCCGCCAATAATTTTTGGGGTGGTTTGGGGGCACATTCCCCAATTGCCGGAAGCTAGAAAAAATTCTAAATGATAAACAGTTCTAGAAGCTCTCTGAAGTGTTTTTTTTTTTTTTATGATAAAATAACCCCCTGGTTGCCAAAGGCTCGGAAAATTTTAAATATTAAATATTTTTTGAAGCGCTGTGAATTTTTTTTTTCATGGTAAAATAACCCCCAAAATGCCGAGGCCTTGGAAAAATTTTTAAATATTTAACACCTCTAGAACTCTCTGAACTGCTTTTTATGGTAACACAGCCCCCTCCCTAATTTGTATTTGTATCTTAATATTGATATGGTTTTAACCATATGTATTTTGTTCATAAAATTTAACGAGGGGTTTGAACCCCCCAAACTCTATCCCCCCCTCCCCCCCGGTACGGCTTTGCTCGTAGTTCATTTTAAACTTTTAAAAATGCTTCTTCCAATTGGCTAGTCATGAAGACCGGGTGTTCGAGATACGCTACCTGCCATTGAACCCCTACTAGTATCGCGCAATCATGATCGCCCAGGGCGATTTTACAACAACAGATACCTTCATTGGCTT
>JBCFYV010004970.1:0-18962 GCA_039000515.1 Timema cristinae
AAGAGCAATGGCGTACTGAACCAAAGGTTCCGGGTTCGATTCCCGTATCCAGGTGTCATTTTTCAATGTTCAGAATACAATGTTAGGTGTTTACGTGTGTTCATGGCATAATCAACATCATGGTTCCTTGAAGAATCCTGGTTATGGTTCATCGATGAATTCTTGTTATGGTCCATTTAAGAATGATTTCACCTGAAATATATCTATTTACAGCATCTATCGTAAAAAAATGACATAAATTAAACTCTTCATTATTATATAGCCAAAACATAACAAATAAGTGATCAAATGGCCTCCAAGCGGAATCATGCGCGCTATAATTATTCATGGGCTGAATTGAGTTCCAAATGAGTAAACGTGATAATATGAACCCCTCAAAGAACTACCTCTAATCCATAAACACTAAAATATATCGGCACTGGCTGAAAATCCATCAATTCTAAGTAAGTATTTACAGGGAAAAGACCTATGTTACTCGTCTCGAAAATGTCGTGCGATAAGAATTATGTACTTGAGGCACTTTTATACAATTCGATCTTGAAAACCCCCTTAACTATCGTGATTTCGAGTCAAGTTCTCAGGCAAACTAAGAGGTCTTTCATACGGAATGGTTTTTCGCCGTCGCTGTGGACGGCACAACGCCGTGATTATCGAGTTACATTTGTACCGTGAACGGTGCGCCGAAATGGTCGAGATACATTGTGTCTAATGCACCTCTTCACAGGCAACGGTTTTTCACCGTTGGTCCGCATGGCATGCTAGCTTCAGTCCCACGTTGTTTATTGTATTGAGTAGACCCTATGACTTTCAGAACTTTCGAAATTTATGTTGAGGCTTTAATTGCACAAGTGAAATTGCGTTCCGTGCTTTAGGACAAAAGTATAGAGAAGTACAAATCTTGGATTGAGTCATCATCGGATTGGAGGGAAATTGTGTTTTATATACTTTATTATTTTTATAATAAATGATTACTCATTAGTAATTATTAATAAACAACACAATTAATTTAAATTATTTAATTAAGAGTCTACTTTAACTAGCACAATTCTATTGTTAAACTCACCTTAGTGTAACTGCCAATCTTTCTATTAGTGGAATGGCATCTCTCATTCGAGAACTATCCCACTGCAGCGTTACATTCAACCGAGCCAATAACTCGTCGAATGATACTTTCGACATCCTAAAATAGTTACAAAATTTAGCTTCGTCCTCCCTCAGTAAATGGAAAATTTTGGCAAACACACGATCTGTAATTCTACGAACGTTCAAAAGATATACCCAACACGTTCATGGTTTTCGTTGGCGTTTTTTCCCTTTGCAAATTCAGCAAGTACGAACACAACAACGTCTTCCTTTGGTCCATGTTATCACACTGGAGCAGAACGAAGAAATTTAGGTGGGAAATTGGAGGGAATTCAACAAGGCACGGCACGCCATTGCTACACACGGTGAGCACCGTCTGTATCACGGTGACGGCGTAAAACCGTCCCGTGTAAAAGGCGTCTAAGGTTACGTCACAATTTTAATAGCATGAAGGCAATTCCTATACTAGTGAGATTGAATCACAGCTTGGAACTGAAAACAACAACATTTTGAGAGGACCACAACATATGATTTTTCACTAATGGTTTAAAAAACTATTAACATAGAGATTTTATCCACTTCAGAAGACAAATGGGGTAAAGTGTCCCTCTCATGGTTTTTTTTTAGCACCGCGTCTTACTACCGGTTTGGATTATACGCTTATGAAAGATTACGGTTATAGTTTTATGGATTATTAAGGTTATATTTAGAGGAAGTGTAACTGCATTTGCGTGGAGGGAGCATGGAAAACCATTTTGGAAAAAGCACTCTCAGTACACTTGACTAAGATTTGAACCTTGATCTCACCGTCAGCACAGTCTAGTCTTCTGTGAGAGTAGTGCGTTAGACCAAGCGGCCACTGGTCCACTCTCGTGTTAAACTGGCTTGCTTATGACGGGGAGATTGGGGTTCTAATCCCGATCCGGTCAACTGGAGGTGTTTTTTTTTCACTGTTGACATTAGCATACGTAAGGCCCCGGGCAAACTTTTTTTGCCGACTACCTAACTGGCTACCCCCTACAAAACCACCATTCCCCACCCCCCTTGCCATAAAAATTCGCTAAAAATTACCACATTTGTTTAATTCTATTACAATATTTTGCAGCTATTTACCAATTTTCAGCTGTATAAAAAATCAAGAAATGCCATAAAAAGTAAATACATTCATTATCATAGCACATTCATAATCATTAATTCTAGAAACTGAGTCTTTTTAAACATATAAAGGTTGATTTCTTCTAAACTCCTATATCTATTCCCCCCAAACCTGACTTCTATAAAGGGTCAAACATTAAATATGCTAAGTTTGAATTAACTCAGTTAATGCATTAAAAATTTAACGTTATACATATTCACCACAGAAGGACAGACACATAAAAATCTGTGGAATTAAAGTGAAAAACTCACTTCCCTCGTTTAATAAATCAAACAACATGATTATGTTTTTATTTGATTTTACACTTTGACAATATTTGCTACAACACCTATACAGGGAGCCTACTAAATGAGTGAACAATTAAAAATGTCCTACCCAATATTGTTTCCCCTATGTCACCTAACCAAGCGTGGTGACAACCAAATCCATTCTCACTATTGTATCACTGAGACTTCATCAAACTACTGACACACTCAGCTTCGTTCTTGCTTACCGGCCTTTTTCTGTATTGGTATACCACTTTGTCTCAATACAAATTAAGGTACAGTACATTCCAAAAATTCTTCCTTCTTCACAGAGAGTATATTAGAGTCAATAGATGGATAGCCTAGAAGGAAATAAAAACAAGATGCACCAAAAATACGAGTAAATATTTAAAAATGTTAAAATTGAAGGGTTCTTTGAAAAAAATACAATTTGTTTGAATGTTAGCTATTTGTTTACTTTAAGTTATAATTTACACTTTATGTATACAATATTTTGGTGAAGTGAACTATGTATTGTAGCTGTGCTTTTAAGATTTAAAATATGGTATAATATTGCCAGTTCTATAAGTCAATAATTTATACATAACTATTCCTTTATAGAATTTAAATACTTGCATTATTATGTTAGATTATTCAAGTATAATATAGGCTGGTTAAGAATAGATTTGATTGCTACCAAATTCTTTTAATTTGACAGAAAATATGAGCTAAATTAAGAGGGAACGCGCCAGCATCTACCACACTTAAAAATTTTTTTTTTTATAAACCCCATCCTATATACTTTATGGAATCTCAATTTTATTGTCAAACATATATAGTTATTTTGAATGGCATATTTCTCTACTACCATGTATAGAAGTAGCTTAATGTATTAGTTCTAGAAATTTTTAACCACTCACCCATGTCCATATGTCTAACTATCCCTTATAAAAAAAATTGACATATTTGTCTATCTCGAACTGTCTTACTTGACTTCAAAATTTTAATTTTCTACAACAGCCAAAAGTTTTGTTTATGTTTATGTCTCCACCTCTATTTACTGGAGTCGCACCTAAAGATTTAATGTTGTCAGACGTTTATAATAGTTTAAAGTGGTCGGAAAAAAGTGACAGACATCGATGCGGAATTTGGGACTGTTCTAAAAATACAAAAAAAAATCATACAATAACTAGGCACTTGTTTCATAATATTTACATATTAAGATCAATTAACATAGAATATATGTATTTAAAAAAACGGAGTCTTGGCACACCGTCTGAACGCAATTACATATTTAATATAGTGCCTAGAAGCTAAGTGGGCATTTGGGCTGAGCGTCAATCTCGTCTATTATATTTTACCTGTGACAGGGTGTGAATCTCGGCTGTTTATAGCGAGTCTTTTAATTAAATGGTTTTCCACTTTCCTTCTACACTATTCCCTATGAATGCCTCTTCTTCATTCCTACCCCATCAGCCTAATTATTATTATTTTTATTATTATTAGTACCACGTCTTACTACCCGTTCGGGTTATACGCACTTACGCTAATGTGTAATGGTAGGGTGATTGTGAGATGAAATGGAGGACCTACAGTTTAACGTGGAATCCGAACCACGGTGGAGGCCTGGCATTCCCCACATTCACAATATGTCTTGTCAGAGGTGTAGGAAGGGTTTGGAAATCAGATAAATCTGTGCCGGTACCGAGGATTGAACCCCGGCCGCCAGCATAGAAGTCCGACACCTTACCCCTAGACCACCAGGTCACCCCCATCAGCCTAATTAAATATATACAGACCGGCCATTTTGTTAGACAGTGCCAAAATATATAGTAGTATTATAAAGAGAGTCAATGCGCAACATACCCATTTTTACATTAAACCAGCATGCAATAAAAATAAACAACGTTTTAACTAAATTAAGCCCCCTTTTCTTATTATTTTATTATGTGAGTACAGCTATAGCTTATAATAGTTGTACCCAAATTTGTGCATGTGTGAATAAACTTCCTTTATATTTTACCTTCCTCATTCCTTTCGCATTTGTGTAAATATGTGAATAGCGGGGACAGATATTAGAAAGTGAAACAAGCAATTATTTTTAAAAAAAAATTTTTGCGCCGCATCGTGCTATCTGGTGAGCCTTTTCTCAATATAATGTCATGGGGAACGGGAGTGGGGGGAGTTAATTTTTTTATTAAATACATTCTCATTTAGGCCTACATCAAAGAAGAATTAGAGACCATTTAAGAAAAAACACGTAACTAAAGTTGTTCTGCCAAATTGACAACATTTTTGTTCAATCGTTTGTGCTCTATTTATACTCATGCGTACCTATAAATTAACTTATGGGGTGTAAAACTAGGACTTTTAGATAACATTTAATGTGGTAGGGCCAGCTTTAGCTAAAGCTAGCCCACCACATATTGAAATACACACACAAGCTAGCTAGCCACATATTTAGAAATACATAATAACAAAATTCTATTCACGTCACTTTATTGTGCTTCATTTATGCTCATATGTATCCAAAAATGAGAATTTGAGATCTAAAATTAGGAAATCTAGAGAACATTCAATGTCCCCAGCACAGATGAGCAGAAACATAGCACAAGTGAATGATGCAGAATAAAAGTTGATACATTGAATTTATCAACATTTGATGGGCCAGCTTGAAGTCATGTTTTATAGAGGTTAAGGTATAGGAAATGTTACTTTAATAGAATTTTTTTATGTTGTGATATTCAATATTTGGTGAGCTGGCTTGAGCTAAAGTTGGCCCACCACATTATTTTTTATCTAAAGGCCTAGTTTCACAGCACAGATATTAAAATTTGGGAACATACGAGCACAAATAGAGCACAAACGATTGAACAAAAGAAATTTCTGTTTTGTGTCAGGCTAACTTGAGTTACGTCATTTTAAGACTCATATGAGCACAAATAGAGCACAAATGATTGAAAAAAATCGGCAATGTGACGGGCCAACTTGAGTTACATCATTTTCTGACACATATGAGCACAAACGAAGCACAATGGAGTGACGTGAATATATATATTTTTGTGTTTTTTTTTAATATCTGGCGGCCTAGCTTGAGTTAAAGCTGGCTCGCAACATTAATTTTTTTAAGGTCTAATTTTAGGGCAAAAATGTTCATATTCGGGCATATACGAGCACAAAAAATTGAACAAAAAATAATAATTTTAGGAAAAGAGTTGGACCAATTTGAGTGACGTGAAAAAACACCATCAGTACGGAAGGATAGTTAGGATTCGAATAGTGATTGACAGCCTCATCACCAAAGCAAAACGCAAACTAGAAGGAATTGGCTAGAATAAGATTAGGCGAGCTTCCTTATCTTTCCAGGACATGTGACCTTAGTGAAACATATACTCATATTTGGTGGTAGTGTTTGAGCGCTGGAGATGGAGGTGAGGCGTCATCATTAGAGTTTTTAAATTAGACAAAACGTTAGCTAAGAGGACCGCTATGACCATCCATGGTGAGCATGTCAGATAAGGTATATCCTCTTAAAGAATCTTATAAGAAGTGAATTTTAAAAACTATGAACACCATATTATGTGCATCATTCTATTTTAAAAACCATTCCTCCTAAAGACAAAAATCAAATATTTAATGGTTGTAGCTATTACATAATTATTTTTAAATAAATCTAAACCTTAGTATAGTAGGTTGAAAATTAAATAAATAAAAACTAACTGCTACTTTAAGTATAACTTCTTTGAGTAGTAGTAATATTTAATAGTTTAAAAAGTATTCATGCGATCGAACTGAAATAATTACACGTTCATCCATATAGTAAGTTATTAACTCAAATATAAGAATATCAAACACTTGCAGTTAACAGTTTAGAAAAATTTATACATCTAAGTTCATCTATGAAAACCGCTTTAAAGGGAAAATAAAAAATTAATTAGAATAGTAAAAGTACTTTTTAAATCAAAACATAATTAATAAACAGTTACGTAAGTTTAAATCTGGTTTTCCCCAAAAAAAAACCTATGCACGTTTACCATTAGCTAACAACACTAATGAAAAAACAATGATTCTCAACTGTTTTAAGAAAAAATACCGTCAAATGAACATTAGTAAAAACACAACAATAGATACAATAGAATAATTTTACTAATTAAGGACAATTGATATTTTTTCTAATATATTTAAACTTTTTTTAACCATTATCTTACGACGTATGAAAAGGGTTGTAACTGTTAAGTAATAGTACTATTATATTTTAATCAATTAACATGATAATGCTTGGTGAACTATCACTTTAAACTAGGTTCTTAAAAAGTTATTACATAGCCTATAAAATATATATTTGCATAGGTATATGAATAAGTTTGTATAATGTATTTTGCATCCATTTTTTAATGTTTTATTTTTACCAAGCGTGATACTTATCTTGGCTTCCTTGTTGGTGCAAATATTGTAAATATATTCATGGGAAAATTAAAAGGGAAAATAGATAACAAACTCATTTTCACAGGTCGCATATATATGTCCTCCTTTCCAATTCCCCCATCCCGGTCTTTCATAATTAAAACACTAATGTGAAAAGTAAAATAGATGAGTGGAACACACACACAAACACAAAGAAACAATAATGTCTCTCCTCGTTTCAAGACCTTTATTGTACAAAGAGTTGGCGCGTACGTGTGAAAAAATTTGTAATTCAGTTTAATCCTTTTGATAATGATTTGAAATGAATAGTTAAAAAGTGTTACGCAATCTCTAAGGCAAAAATATTAATCTAACATATCCCGCTAGGAAAGGTAAAATGAATTTTTGACTAATTTTCGATATTTCTCTTTCTACCATAGCTATTCCAACATGACGCAATAAGATCAATAATGAGGCTATTTTTATATAAAATAATGTTTACTTTATATTATTTCATGTATAAAATATCATCCATGTGATGAAATGTTTCATAACCGTTGTCCTAAATTAGGTGGCTAAATAAATATGTTAATAAAGACACGTCAATCATTTAATAAGTGGAGGCCTCAGGACTTAGATATCAATTCTAGCTATATTATGATGTCATTGAACTTTATTTTGACACAGGCCTATCAGGTTTTAATTTAGATTAAATTAGTCAAAAATTCATTTTACCTTTCCTAGCAGGATATGTTAGATTAATATTTTTGCCTTAGAGATTGCGTAACACTTTTTAACTATTCATTTAATTATTTGTATTTTGGAACAAAATGAAATGAATTATATCAGCACAAAACTCCCCAGTGAATTGTTTCTATTAAGTAACAAGCTCTTAATGTTCACAGAGTAGGTAGTTTTAAATAATGATAAGGATTTATGTAAAATAATAAATGAACACATTTAAAAAAAGACACGAACATTGCAAGAAACTTTAAGTTAAGAGCGTACTGCACAGAAATGTAAATATAACTTTGCTAAAATCAATGTAATAGATGTCTAGACGCTCTTCACTTCAAGAGCTTGAATTTAGGAGATTTCACGTTATAATTTTCCTTGATAAAGTATTAAGTCAAGTGATTGTATAATCAGGTGTTTAATTAGTAAATGATAACGTAATTAAGTTGCTTAAAAGACTGAGTAACGTAAGCAAGTTTTGCGAAGAGAGGGAGGAAAGTAATTTACCTGGACGCAGCATTGAATAACGTCGTATAAGCCAGATAAGTTATTAATGACGGAGGATGTTAGCTCTGTAAGTAAAAAAAAACTTTTAAAATTGGAAAACACTTTCCACTCACATTTGAAAATAGTCATATTTTTAAAGGTATAATTTTAGTTAGCAGATAAAAACACACGTAACCTTTACACATATAAAATAAAATAAACTTATCATAAATAGAGACCATATTATATGATGGTAAATAAATTTTTGATATTTCGTAATTAACAAACATGAATTTCAGTTTAAAATTTCTTAAATAAAAAAATCGTACTAAAAATGCAAACAATCTTAAAAATTAGAATTATTTGGAGAGTATATTAGATTTAAAAATTTTAAATAATTTCAGTAAAAAACTTTTTCTGAAATTGCAAATCCATGAAAAGTACATTTTTCACAGGCCTACAAAATAAGGCATTGCATGTCTGAAAATGAATCATTTAGCTCTCATAGTGTTTATATCACAAGTTTTTGATGTTATAACTCAATCTTAATAATTGCTGAGAGATACTTTTTAGTCATGATCTACAACGTGTTATTAATACAACAATTTCATTCTTAATTAAAAAGTGAGATAAATAGGCTATTAAAAATTTTGTCTTTTTTTCAGCCCTAGATATATTTACGTCCACGGTTTTTTAATTTAGTGTCTAAAATAAAGTTGAAATTTAATAGTAATATTTTATAGCAAAATAATTAAAATAATTTAATTATTTATCCAAGTAACCAATAAACTTTAAAAAATTGTTTATCTATAACAATGTGTGAAAGTAGTAGTGGCAGATATAGAATGTTTGACTATTTCATTTGTCAGACAATTTGACTTTAAGCTAGATTTTTATTATTAGAATACAAGGTACATCTATCTATCTATCTATCTTAAAAATCTTTTTGAAATTTTGCCTGTTGTGGAGAATATAAATTATGTTTATAGGTAACATGTATTACATATCATCTAAGTGTTTGGTTATAGGCCACGATTTATACCAAAATCTAAAACAATAAACGATTGATCTTTATAATTAATTTAATTTTGATAGTTTCCCCTGTGAATAATTTTATATAGAATAAAAGAACAAAGCTACTTTATAGATTCCCTGGTTAAGAAAGGGAACATCAGCTAGGTTTTTCCTGTACATTTGATTTTTTGGGGGTTTTCTTTCCTTCTGGGTGGTATAAACTATAAGAACATCCAATATTTCATTTTTAGAATGTTTGTCTGTCTGTCCATTTGTTTGTTTCCAGTAAAATCAAATAGTATTAATCATACCTAGACGGGATTTATTCTATTGTACTTATTTTTCAGATAACCATGGTAATTTCTATAACACCACGCTAGCTCATCAGTGGGGGAAATAGTTTCAAGAAAACCAGTTCTAAGAAGTGAAATTCGTCGCAGGTATAAGTTGGCACGTGATATACACCGGGGTGTGGAGGCGAAGGGGTTTCTTCTTTAAGGGGGAACTCCCACCAAATATCTAAAATACTTGTACTACTAACCTCCTTAAATCTGATAGTAGTTATTATTTAATAGATTTGTAAATTTTTCTCCTATTAAAATAAAGGTTGTTTGTTACAACAAAAGTTATTTAGTTTTTGTAAATCCAACCATTAAAAAGATATAACATATTGAACTTCAACGTTTTAAAATAATTTTTATGATATTTCTTCCATGATTACGCCCAAAATTCCTTTCCAAAAATTTTTTGTCTCTGTTTACAAAAAGATTGTCTCCTTGGCTATTTCCTGAATAATTTAGATTTTTTTAAAAAATTATTAAAATATGCATTTTAATTAATAATTTGAACAAGGGTCGTATTTTAAAAAACTATATTTATTAATTAAAAATAAACTTTAAAAAATATGTAAACAATTATTATTTCACCCCCTGCATAATTGAATACCTTTTCACCTGAACAGTTTTCTGAACCAGCACATCAAGTGTTGTATTTTTTAAAAGAGAATATTGTTGTTTTTAAATTTGAGTCTACCGGCCGGTTACTGTGTGTGTTTCGTGAAGCCATTTCCTCCACCGCTCAACGACCCGCTAGCTCCCCTCACAGTTCCATGAGGGTGTGTTGCAACTGACGTCCCAAACTGGTTTTCAAATAGACATTCTTCAGTGAGAATAGTTTTAATGTTATTGTTTGTTTTTTTACTATAAAAATGCAATACATTTTAAGTAATATTATTTTATTTATTTAGTCCATGTGTAATTTTGTTGTTGTTGATATATTTGTGATAGTTTCAAACAAATTTATCAATTTTCACTAAGTAAACTAGTTTGAGACTTCTCTGCTATGAGTCCAGGGTGCAATCCTTCACCTCTGACAAGACGTGTATTAATCACAACTTGTGAATGTGTGGAGTGCCAGGCCTCCACAGTGGTTCGGATCCCAAGTTAAACTGTAGGTCCTCCATTTGATCTCACAATCACCCTACCAATGCACCTTAGCGTAAGTAGGTATAACTGAACGGATGCTAATAATAATAATAATAATAATAATAATAATAAAAATAATAATATATAATAATATAATTAAAACAGTGCCCATGGGGAACAAAAAGCCACCACCCTATAAAGTACAAAACTCCAAACAAATAAATGAAATAGCTATTCCTCAGTAAGTGTTAGAATTTAAATTGTATCTATATCGAATATGAAACAGGTATTTAGATTAGCTAACAATGTATACATCTTCACTCCTAATAGTTTAATAATAATAATAATAATAATAATAATAATAATAATAATAATAATAATAAACACATATTTTCTCATTTATAACTATTCATTAAACATATTAATAGTTTATTTAATGCAACGTAGGAACTAAAACTTTTAAGTTCGTAAGAAAATGTTTTCATAAATCACAACACTAATAAATATTTTAAAGAGATATTTTATCGAACAATTATTCAATATATCTGAATCGTGGGTGCACGAGGTAAGTTTCAGGATCATGTTTGGTTTGCTCGTAGCTGGAAGTTCTGGGTTCAAATCTCAGCCACGTGGACCGAGGGCTGTTCTTCCCTAAGTGTTTATCCACACTTCCTTCACGCAAATGCGGATACGCTTACTTTAATATATATTTCCCTTAGCTCTACTCCGTTATTGTAATTAAAATGTGTATAACAGATGGATAGTACCAGGGCCGGATTAATGATAATAATTTGTTTGGTATTAAACGTATTAATTTGATTATTTGAATTTTTATTGCGTAGGTAATGAACGGGTCCAACTACTAGTTTTATTTATTTGTTGTATTTAACGTGCGCTTTCTAAACCAAATGATTATATAAGCACACAAGAATTTCTATGAGTGAGAACAAAAGGGCCTAACAATTTTGCCGGGAAAGGTATTTTCACAAACCTTACAGGGTTATCTTACATACCACAATCAACATGGCTTACTTTCTCTCCAAAAGAAGTTATTCTATGAATTGTTATCACTCGAAAGAAATCCTTTGACCCCGGTGAGGTTTTAACCCACGAACATCGGGTCTTGGGGCGAGCACTTTACTCCAAGTCCAGTGAAGTCGACCAAACTGCTAGCATAAAGATAGGGCAACAAACACAAAACCAAATATTGTTCGAGAATAGTAATAAAAATCTCAACTAAAATCATGTATGGCTGCACTAGTGAGCACGTAAACTAAATGCAAGTCTCATTTAGTCTTGCCTAACGGCAACGGGGAGATCGGGGTTCAATTCGCAGCCGGTCATTCTCGAAATAATTTTTCTAAATGTTATTATTTTATTTCTATATGCAAGTATAGGTACATTTCACCTATATTCTACCTTCATCACCCATATCCTATTAACGGGAGTAAATTTGTATAGTTCAAACGGTTAGTAAGGCAATGAGCTAAAAACAAAAGTTGAAGAACGTCGAGCAGGGCCTTATCTAGGGTGCTGTGCTCATTATAGGAGCCGGGGAAAACCTTACTAAAATGCCAAATAGCTATTTGTGCTAACTTTTATGCATTTTTTTAATCTGCATATTGTTTTTCTCATTAAAAAAACTTTACACGAATCAACAAATTGAGGAGCTTTGAGCATAAAATAACCACTCCTCTTTTGATTAGAAAAGATGTCAAATATATAATGTCAATAGATATATTGTATTTGTTTATTTCTAAGAGAATTTTAAATATTTTATTCCTATAAACTCATTAGGTAAATAAAAATATTTATGGTTATTTAAAAAAGTAAACTAAAGATTAGGGCCAATGTTAAAAGGTGTTAAATTAGTGAAGAACCTTTTTTTAAATAACGGCTGTTACCATAAGCTACGGAATTTTTTTTAATAGTATATTGACTTAGTGTTGACATTTATGACTAATTCCCTTTTTAATTTATTGTTTTACAAACTTGTGTGCATTTTATGTATTTGAAATATCAATTTCGTGTTAACAACTACAAATATATTTTATGTTACATATGGTTTTTGGTTTGACAAATGCTTTGCATTTTTATTAATTTATTTTAAACAAATATTATATAACCAATTTTTTTTTTGTCACTACATGAATGTCATTGTTCAACGCTCGATTTATTTATCTGACCATAACATTATAACTGTCCAGATAGCTAGACATTCTTTTGTGACTAAATATTATATTGTGTTAACTGGGGAGGGGGCTAGAGAAGAGACTTATTTCAAATAATGGTTTAGGGTGGAATCATCTCACATGTATAATTTACTAGCAGGCTGATCCATTCTTTCTACTATATCAAACTATTCAAATTAGGATGTTCACCATCCGGCTGCTAGCATTTATATAATTCCTCCTTGCACAATACCAAGCTAACTATGGCAATCATAATTTAAATTTTACGCTTAGCGTTCACTCTTAAATTTTAAATTTTAACACTTCTTATTTTCTGGAGTAGTCCTTCTACCTTTTCCCCAAATTCCAATTTTCTACCAAAGTTAAAACGTCTTTCTTATTATGACTCCCTCCTCCAAGTCCTGGAGCCCAATTTTGAAATTCCTCATTTTGTAAATTTTCTTTGTTAAATGAGGTGGTCCTTCTAAAGATCTTCAAAATTTCAATTTTTCATCCTATTTCGAAGGGGCTTAGATTGTTCTGAACACATACCTAAACTCACTTTTGTTTTTATAAATTACTAGCATGAAGTACAGCTTTGCCCGGAGGAATAGTTTTGGGTAACTGAAAAGATTAAAAAGGGTAAAAATTAACTCAAATTAATTTTTAAGGTTTATGTAATAAGTTAAAAATAAGGTTTAAGTATATAAAAGGGGTACTAAGGGAAAAGTGACGGACAGACAGATGGCATTGCGGAAATCATGTTTTTGGTTTCAGGGGGTCATGAAACGTTGATATTTATCTAAATTTCGAGTTAGATTTTTTTGACAATCACAATACTAGAAGATATAGATCGTTCTTTGTATTTATTTCTGTTATTTTTAAACAGTAAATAAGGTAATTTTAATTCAATATTTATCTGGCTTTGGCCTGGCATACAATATATAGAGTCTAGTATGAATTTGCTTTTTTTATTAGGAAATTCAGGGGTTAATTTAATGTGTAGAGCATTTATCTCTTTTGAAATATAAATTATAAACCTGGTTTTAAAAGGTATCTTATGCACTCGACTCATCTTTAATGCTTTTTATTTTAACAATCACATAAATAATGTATTTATTAAACAAGTATTGAGTCTTGGGGGAGACCAATTCCCAGTTTTCCCTCTATTGGGTGTGCCACTGAGCTATATATATACATATATTGGGTAATATATATATATGTATATACACACACGAGTATATATATATATATATTTATACACACACGAGTATATAATAGCCAAGGAAGAAAAAACAGAGAAATTCTGCACTAGTCTTTTTTCGGTGGTATAGCTTCAATTTGAGGAAACACTCAAATTTTCTATGTTAATAGGCTGCCTTTTATAAATTATCAGAACTACATTATATCTTTTAAAATAACTGATATTTTTTTTGCTTAGAAACATTTATGACAGTATTTTATTTTGTGATAAATTAATGGAAAACTGTCACTTTATAAAAAATTTCACGTAAATTAAAATGTATAGTACTACAAAATCGTACATACTTTATCATTTAGTAACCAACCAAGAGTTGGTTTACTTCCATTGTATATTACAATTAGGAAAGAAATTTTCATAATTTGTCGCCCGTAGCCCATAAGGGAATGTCTGTGCGGTGCACTGTACCATTTATTTATTTTTTCAAACCCCTAAACATTTAAGCAAGATTGATCCTGCTAATTTTAAAGTATGGTGTTGCAAGTAAATAAATGCCTACTTTGATGAGTTTTGTTTAAATCTTTATATTAATTGTATAAAGCCGAAAATGACCGAACTCGATTGAGTATATACATTAATTTGGACACCCTTCGCTTATAAATTGTGGGCAGGAGGAAGATCACAAACCAAACATGTTTGTGTCCTTGTATATTATGTGTGCGTGTGTGTTCAAATATCATACACACACACACACACACAAGTACGATTCTAGAATTGTTATTTTTAATTGTTTAACTTTTTAGAAATTCAAACCGTTCTGTTCTCAATGAATAGTTCTTAGCTCAGGCTTGAAAAACTCCGGGCTATTTAAAAAAAGAAGTTGGGCTATATTAGGTTTTATTGGGTTTGTTGTGGTGTGATTAAAGGTATTATTTATGTAATCTGATTAAACCAATCATTCTAACATATTAATTAGTGCCTAGACTGTTACTTTAAAAAAAAAATAACGTCCACGCCTAGCAATAATATTATATTTTATAAATCAATTTTTTAAGGAATTAAAACAATATACATTAGTTAACAGAATTCAAAGTAATACTTTCATGCAATCATGTTAGTAAAATTTTTGTTCTTACAAAAGAATGTTTTAAATTTAAATTGTATGTGTATTTATTAAAATATTCAATAATATTAGTTTGATCTAGTCCTATGTCAGTATGTTTAATTCCGTTTCCAATCTATCTACATTTTTATCTAAAGTAATTAATCATATTTTAAATATTAAAAGGAAAATAGACTAACTACTTTAAGAAACTAGACAATTGCTTTGTATTCAAAATATAATAAGTTTTTTGTAACAAAGAGCTATTGCATCCATATTATTTACCTTTACATTTTTATCTTTATTGTTAACTTATATTGTTGACGTGACTCTATATGAAATTTATTTAATTTGATTAAAAGATCACTCTTTCAATCACATTTTTACATACCGTTTTTTGATACTTGTAAACAATAGAAAACCCCAAAAACATCATTACTCAATCATTTAAGGAAATCTTATATTGTTATATTTCATTTCAACATTAGTTAATCACTAACTTCTAATTCTTAATTTAAGTAATTTTAAAGATTAGACACTTTACAAAGATTTTTGTTTATTAATAAATAAATAAATGTTTAGTTTGTCATTGGTTTTATTTATAGTTCTTTCCCTAACGCTAAATGACTGGATTTTGTAAATACTATGGGAATTAAACACACATGGAAATGTATTAACTTTTTCACAATTGTTTTGTAAAGTATTGTAAATGTTACTTAATATAATTTATATTTTTATTGTCTTTAGGTTGAGTATACTATATTTTTGATCGTAAGAAGAGTAAATGATAGTCACAAACGTTAGTAAAGCTACATTGATTTATTCATAGCTCAAGTAATGTGATTTACATCTTTAACTTTCTATATATATTATAAATAGGCCTACCTTTAAAATAATAATTAAGTAAAATGCCATCAACTTTGACCACCATTTTTTGTTATGTATTTATTTGTATTTTCTAAACCTGTTCTTCCTAAAAGAATTAGAGTATACCTGGCCAAACGCATTGGGGGATGTTTTTCACCTTTATAGTTATCACATTTCTTTTTTCTTTACATCCTTGTCAGAAGAATGTTTGTTCATTTCCAATAAACAATCCTTCTTAATTTTAAATTATTATAAGCAAAATCCTTGTTTATAATGTTTATGTAAAAATAAATTGTTTTTATCTAAAGTAGTTTTAATTTGGTCTATTATGAATTATTATTAAAACAATTTAAAAGATTTACCTGCATTTTAATTTATTGGAGATTTTATTTTTACGATTAACTTTCAATTAGAATTATTTATTGTATTAATTAATGCATTATATTAAGGTTATAGGCCTACACCTTAATTAGAAATACAAATCTAATATACTATTATTGATAAATAAAAATATACTATATTATACATGTGTACACACTGAAATAATGTTGAATGAAAACTACTACAGCTATGTATAATTTTGAGGTAGAACCCAAATCCGGCCTTCCAAACATTAGCCGAGAAAAAAAAGAAGAAACCGACCCTCTACTTTCTTTGTCTCGGAATCTATTTTTGGAAATAATTTATACCTGCCAGTCAGTCAACCCTACAGGCGACGATATGTCTAGCTGTACACAAGAGAGTTAACAGAGGGGGAAATGGAATTAAAGTTCTCTGCAAGCACGAAGCGTAGCGGATTTGAAACAAAATAGAAGGTATGGGAGTTCCCTCTTAATCCTCATAGGCACACAAAACACTGCTCTTGAACATTCATTCTTTTCTTGCGTTTGAAGCTGTTGAAATTATTGATGGGTTGTACATTGCAAGTGTGGCCACGGGCAAATGCTATTTTTTCATATGTATCTAATAATAGTTTAAAGCTTGCATTTATTTTTAATTTGTAATTGATAATAAACTATATCTTTCGGACATGCGGCAGTGGACCTAAAATTATAAGACCTAAAGTCACAACTCCTAAACTAAATTTCTTAACTACATAACACCTAACTTTATAAGATCTAACTATATAACACCTAATTTTATAGCTTCTAGCTTTACTAGACCTAAAGGCACTGGACCTAAAAGCACTGGACCTAAAATTAATTTTTCATATATTACTTTAAAATATCATTAACTGTTCAAACAGGCAATGGACCTAAAGGCACAAGACCTAATTTTATAAGACCTAATTTTTTAAGACCTAACTTCACTGGACCTAATTTTATAAGACCTAAAGGCATAGCTCCTAAACTTTAGGTCTAGTGAAATTAGGTCCACTGCATGTCATCCTATCTTTCTCCTTATTTCTCTTTCTCGCTAGTACACATTTTAAGAAACTCTTAAATCCAACCATAATTTTATTTTTTTTATTTTGAATAAACACCCGCAACATTGGAGACATGGACAAAGTCATCAATTACGTGTTTTCTATTTTGTCTCAGATAGGAATGTTAAGGTTTCGAATCCTGGTCGACGCTATCGAAAGGTTTATTTCCTGGATATTTTCCCATTTTTCTTCCACGCAAAAATAAGGACACAGCTTATAAATTGTCATAGAACGTTTATCTCAACCTCCCTTAAAATAGAGCCTTTAAACCAATCTAGGCAGGATGTTTGGTGCAGTCTTAGTAATCAAATAGAGGTATTTAAATCAACAGAGATTGTAACTAACCTAAGATAGTTTAACATTGACGTATGTTCAATGACCATTCTTCTCCAAACAACCTCGTGTATTTTAGATGTGATTATCCAAGATTGCACTAGACAGTACTTTAAATTTTAATTAACTTATCCTTTACCTTATTAGTGTAAATATTTGGATATCCTGGATTATCAGAAACAGAAAATATATTTCTTGTACAAGAAATAGTGCGATTCTAAACCTGCATTGTGGTATATAGCGGCTACTTACGATTACATATTGGAGGGTTTCAGCTCACAAGATGTTCTCACTCTCTACGTTTCTATTTGAATTTAGAAGATTTTCTTTTAATCTTGGCTGTGTGTGGTGGAGTCCACAGCAGAAATAAGGAAAGGGAGATTGAGTGAATATGTGGACGTCCACGAGGGATAAATAGTTCCTAGTAGCCTACTCTCACACCACTGATGGCAACTTTGGTATAAAAATACGTCATTGAAGGGGCGTTGAATGTTGCTCGTCATTGTTAGTGGTATTATTATTATTATTATTATTATTATTATTATTATTATTATTATTATTATTTTGTGTTTGAAGAAGCTTTTAAATTTAAAAACTGATATTAGCATGTTTAATCACACACAAAATATTTTTAAATGAAAGAAAGAAAAGAAAAAAATAATATATAAGATTAACCATTAAGAGGGCATAGCCCTGTAATGGCTAAAAAAAAAGTTAATTAAAAAATAAAAGGCTAAAATGAGACCAATAAAAGTAAGATACACCTTCTGGTTATTAATTAACTTCTTTGTCGAGATAATTCACTTAGGTAATATGGGGTAGAGGTTATTTTGAAAAAATCTAATAGCATACTTTCTATTCTTTTGAATAAAAATTTCAATATTGTGTTAAAAGCAATTTAATTCAGGGTCTTATAATCAATAATATATTATACTCCTAAACAATTAATTTGATATGAAGACTGAGCTCAATAAAGCCGCATCAATTGGCACATTGAATAAAGTCAGGCTCGTCTAGTTTGATTTGCCGGGACTGAAATCTCGGGGTTAGAATCCCAGTTGACTGTAATGAAGGTATGCCTATTTATTATTTACTATATGGTTTCCTAGCCCCATAATGTAAATTATTAAATACTTATGTAACATTGGGTTACAATATACTACCCACCTCCATGTTAACCTTCACTCATAAACTATCTATTTGATTCATACTACCTACTCCAAGACTAATAATCATTCTGCAATAATACTCTTCGCTATTGTAGTTCACGGTAGTTTCGATCTAAATCAAGAACAATAGAAAAAAATAAAAAAAA
>JBCFYV010004972.1:0-18681 GCA_039000515.1 Timema cristinae
TAATATTTTCAGGAGTATAGTTTTGGTGCTTGCTTTTGAAAAGTGTAACACTTTAACCCTTATTTTCTAAATGCCCTCTTTTATGAACTTTTGTTTTCAAATGACAATAATTTTTACAATTTTTGGAGTATTTTAATATTTTTCATACTAGTTTATTTAGAATTTTGGGTAGTTTACAGGGATACCAATAACTCAATACTCACCTAGGGGAAGATAAGTTTCCTATTCCCTGTGACCGGTCACTCGAATTCACATTCCCATGTGAGATATTTAGAGCATAGTTATGAATAATTGATTATACGGGGACTGACTGGTCAAGAACATGACATGGGTACAGTTTTTAACAAGCTTTGATGACACTCCGTGGCACTCTACGGAAAAGCAATGTGCATACAAAACATAGTGCTATGAGGCAAGGATGAAATGGTTTGATTGTTTTAGTGATTCACAATTATATATTCAAACTAAGTCGTTCATTGCTTCTCTACAGGCAAGTGACGATGGATGCTCTGTGCCAGATCCATCTGATGGAGATATTCCACATGTGATTCAACATACTCAATTGATATACCCAACTCGACCACACTCTGGGAAGCAGATCCTCGTCCTGAGAACAGTGCGGAGGTAAATAATAATCATTATAATTTCAAATGTATTGATTGTGATTAAATAATAAAATATATACTTATTCTGTCATAAATACAAGTTCCCTAAAAACATAGGCCCCTACATATTTTTTACCATGAAACAACATACTATTGATGTACTATTTGATAAGGACAAAACATTAGTAGAATTTTAATGTTTCGCATCAAGATAGTCGATTTTTCCCAGATTTATTTTTACATACTAATTAAAGCTAATAACTTTCATGTTCAATTTGGTTGAAATAGAGTGACCGAATTTTATTTGATAACCAACTAATATTATTTATTTTCCCACTACAAAACGGACTTATACATTGATTCCATATGTTGCTTTAAGCTTGAGTGGGTAACACGCATGTATGTAAAAATAAGCAATATTCTCCAACTAACAATTATTTATTTAAAAAAATATATTTGCCATATCAAGTTTTTCGGCGACTAGGCTACACACAGCTATCAAATTAAACTAGTCATATACCGATAATGATTTGAATAATAATGTTAAGCATAGTATATGACAATATAAACATGATAAAACCAAACAAAGGTTGCACCTCTGCCCCTTTTTCCTCTTTCTTTATCACCTTTCTCTCTTGCCACTCCTGATTATTTATATTTCCGTGCATAGGGCCTACTACCCCTCTTTCGGATGAAATGTTCTACTTGAATTGTGCACAGTGCACAGTGGGGTTTAGAGTAGAGCTATGAAATGTTTGATTTTTAGCATCGTACTGATCTTAAACATCGTACTTATACTATGGATCAGAGTCCGCTTCTAGAATATATTATCTTGGTTTATACAACGTCCATTTTCCTGATCTTTTTTTATGTCATTGATATGTAACTTCCACAAAATAAAAAATCCTTCATTAATTTTTATTTATGTTAAATGAACAGCACTAGCGAAGCACAAACAATTGGATCACGTTTGGTCGTGAATGCTATATCGGAAGTTAGTGCGTTAAGACAAAATTGAGGTCAATTTAGCTCCTGCAACTGATTTGACGCTATACTCCCATAAAATTGTTACACTAATGAAAATATAATGTTTAATTGTAATGAATAGCAAGGTTGCTCAAACAAGTCCATTGACAGCAACAATTATTGTTTTTATTCAATGAGAGAAAATTAAACATATTATTGCAAAATCATTCTCCAATGCTTAATAGCTCACATTAAATTTGATAACATAATTTTATGCTATTTAATATTACAGGTTAAAGTATTACAGTATCAATTCTTGCAAAGTCCTTCACAATATCATAACTATAATATGCTTTAAGTATTTTAGAGCATATTACAAAATTTACTTTCCTCACATAAATGAAAACCATTACAGTAAATATATATATATATATATATATATTTACACTAGTATTATTATCCGTATAGTCCAAAAGAGTTGTTAGACGTTAGTGCTAAAAAACATAACATAAACAATAATGAATGATACTAATTAAGTTATCATTATCTCCTATAAAGTAAAAACTGTATAGTGTATAACTAGATTTGTATTCATTTCTCTATTTTTTATCACGGCTAATTAGTTTGTTTTTTGTAAACTCACAGTACTACCAGTTCACACAGTTTGCGATGTCACTGAATGAGATGGAGGAAGGAATGAAGACAAAACTCTGTCCTACTGACTGCAGGTGAAACATATTTAATTATGGTGATGTAGGTTTTTAGAGAACCTATTCAAAATTTATTTTTTGTAGCAAATCTTTCTCTTATAAATATTGATCAAATAATAAGACGTTTCAATCTAGTTTCTTAAGGTAATTTCATATCAAAATGTTTAAAATAGAAAAATTAATTAATTAACCAAAATAAAGGTAAAATTAACATATTTAAATATTGCTAGAGAGACCAGTACAAAGGGATTAAATAAAAATAAACATTAGATTTATAACTTTCATTTTTTATATATAAAACTGGAAGCCATTATTTAATCATTATAACAGCACCTGTTTTATTTAAAGGTTTTGTGCCTTCCATTTTAGAAAAAAAAATCTAATATTACTATCATAGTTCGATAGTAATATTAGTTTTGTTTTAATATATTAAAATATGTTTTTCCCAACGGCTGGCCTTTATTGGTTAGTTTAATTATGCCAATAGGGTAGGGATGAGGAAGTTATAACTTTAGAGGAAATGTACACTCTTTTGCATCAAGGGAGAGTGTAAAAATCGTTTAGCATAAACCACCCTCAGTACACCCAGCCAAAATTTGAAACTTACCCACCTCCATAGTAAAAACAGACTAGACGAGTTTTATATTTTTAATCCTGTTTCAAATATAATTTTTTTAAACACCAAACAATAATTATTAGCTCTGTATATAAAATATAGCACTGTATTGCTTAGTTTTTGAAACGGTTAACTATAACTTAATCATTAGTGTTAATAATAGTATTCTATTAGAACATGCAAATAAATTAATCTCCTCCCTAAAAGTTATGAAATATAATTTTAGAAAAATATATTCAAGCAGTGGTATCCTAATCGAGAACTTATTCGGTAATATCAAATTCTATATTTTACATGCTATTAACTTTGTTTCTTAATCTTAAAACTCACTATGTGTATTTTTTGTTTATTTTCTTAATTATGAATTTAGGGCAAATGGGATTAAAAGGGATTAAGGATTTAAACACACTTAGCTCTCTACTATTGTTGGGGCATAGTATACAATTTTTTGTTACATTGTCATATTCATAGTTGAGGCTACAAAGTGCCATTCTATTTTAATTGCAATAGACATTTTGTGTATTCAATAGGCCTAATATTTTATTTTGAGATTTAACTCCATTTACGTTGAAAGATAAAACTTACCTTGATTGGCTATACTATTGCTTTTTTATTTATAATTAAATTAAGAAAAATATAACAACACAGACACAAGAATCGAAACCCGGACCTTTGACTTAGCTCACCAATGCTCTATATTTGATCCATCCTGGTTCGTTTTGTATCCTAGGCCATCTTTCATAGTTGTTAATGTATTGAATGCTAAGCCATATAGTATAGACAGGTAAAGATAATCTGGCTTCCTTTCAAGGCAATTAAGTGAGCTCACTGACATAAGGAAGCAAGCTTACCTTTTACTGTTCACATTACAGGTAAACAATGTTAAATATTTGTTAACCTGTAAGAACATGTAAACAAATAATTATTTGAAAAAAAAATCTTTACTTTCTCTGGAAACCTTGGACAAGAAGTATTGTCACCATCAAAAAAAATCGAACTCAAGATTTTGATAAATATCGACGTTTCATGACCCCCTGAAATCAAATGAAATCAAAACAGTGGCTTTCACGATGGCGTATGTTTGTCTTCTGTCTGTACATTGGGATAGAGCCAAAACTATTTTACCACTTGGGCTAAAGCTCGGTATCTGGGATTTTTCATAAGGTCCTCCCAAGTGTTTTTTTGGAATTATCCAACTTTAAATTAAGGGGAGTTTAATGAAGGGATAAAATTGATTTACTCGAATTTGCTCTAAAGATTTCTATTAAATTTTATATCTCGACACTGTTTATCATTACAAACAAGATGCAGTTCTCATTTTCTCATGAAAATGACTTTGAGGGTACTTTATATGGAGGAAATTTTCCAATTTTCATAATTTCTCAGCAACTATTTTAGATACAAAATAATTAATCATAGTAAAGTGTAATACTATTAAGAATACAAATATTTTATTTGGAATATAATTTCATAAAACCAATCATTTCTGAGCTATAAATAAATATAGACATTATACTTTTTAATCCAGGTCTTTGAAAATGAATTTGATTCTTATGCTCTTTGTGTGACAAAGATATTTCTCTTTTCTCAAATTATATGTAAGAGTGTTCCTAGTTCCTAATGCTATAAAGTAAGTAACAATGACTATTATTTAATTTATGATATTTGGCATAGTGTTTCTACAACAGTGTACAGATCCATTATTTTGTTTCACAAATCTTACGAGTTTTTATAAAATGTCGATTTTGAGATAAAAGCGATAGAAAATCTTAGCAGTGCATCATATCATTTATTTTCAAGTATTTACATACTATATTTATGTAAATATATACTATAAGTAAATAAATAATTTTGTATTTAAAAATACCTTAACCTCAACGCTTCCGTACACCACCGGACATTACCTAGTCTAAATGAGTCCCAAGCAGTGTGGGGAATGGGTGGTGAGTGGGGGTGGAGCATAAAGTAATTTTCACAACGCAATTTATATTGATTGACTATACTAATTTTCTGGGCTAGGTCTAAATAGGGACAAAACACTTCTCTTTTCTTTGTACTACACTTTATTTATGTATGTGTCTCTTTTTATAAAAAAGTAATAATTCCTAAAATTCAAAAATAATTAACAAATGTGAAAGCGCAAAGAAGTTTTAAGTGTGAAAAGTGCAATAATAAAATGAAGAGACATGTGTTTGTCCCTATCGAAGTCTAGCCTAAGTGGTCTTTCCCTCGTGAGTTGCCTAAGACCCTAGTTTGACTCATTGAGCCGAGATGAAGAATACAGGGAAAGGAGGAAAGTCACATTACAAACATTTTCCAGGATAATAGCATTTATATGTAAAACTCAATAAGAACCACAGAAAATTATTATTTTTTAAAATAATTTGAATATAACAGATAACTCTTTTAAGAATAATCTAATGTGCTCTATAACGGTCTCATTATTGTTAGCACTAGCTCAATTTGAGTTAAAATGATACCTTCTTCATTTTCCCACTGAACTCTTCAGTTTGTCTCTCGGTTTAGCTACTCGTTGAAGGTTGTTTTTAGATTCCCTAGTTCTAAAATTCTCCAGAGCACAGCACTCAGGTGAAGCTTCCCCCTGTTCTCAAGACATTCAATCAATTAACGAAGAACCACTGACTCTTACTTGAAACTCACTGATCCAGGTATTCTGATCATGCCACAGTGCTCACTTGTCAACACGATATATCATATTCTCAGCAGGATAGTAACCCGACTTTTGTATGAATTCACAGTAAATGTACGAGATGTAGATTAGCATCTTACTAGAATCAAACATAATTATAGATTATTATTATTTATTCAACATTATATTACTTTCAGGCTACGACCAGATATCAGAAAACTAGAAGAAGGGGATATTGATGGAGCAGCTGCAGAGAAAACTCGTCTTGAAGAAAAACAACGGGATGCTCGGAAAAAGCCCGTAAAGGAAAAAAGTCTTTGGAGTGGACACCAAGGTATATATATAATAGAATATATACATAACTATTAATACAATAATTGGGTGGCCTCGTGGTCTAGCGGTAAGGTGTTGACTTCTGTGCTAGGGATCCGAGGTTCAATCCTCGGTCCCGGCACAGATTATTCTGATTACCAAACCTTCCTTCACCTCTGGCAAGATGTGTATTAATCACATCTTGTGAATGTGGGGAATGACAGGCCTTCACCGTGGTTCGGATCCCACGTTAAACTGTAGCTCCTCCATTTCATCTCACAAATAACCCTATCATTACACATTAGCGTAAGTACGTACAACCGAATGGGTAGTAAGACGCGGTGCTAATAATAATAATAATAATAATAATAATAATAATAATAATAATAATAATAATAATAATAATAATAATAATAATAATAATAATTAATAATATAATTAGTTATATATGGTCCATATGTTTGTCTGTCTTCATAATTTAATGATCCAGTAGAGTTTTAATACCCTTTGAAACAAAATCTAATAAATCCATATTTGTTTGTCCTTCATTTTTCATATCTTTTTTTATGTACACTATTCAATCAATAATATACCTCAAAAATAGAAAATGAGGTTTCTCTAAGAGTTATCATAGTAAGATAAGAATTAGTTGGTTAGAGAATGATGATGAACTTATAAATAAATTGTTCCGACAGGATAAATTGATATGCATGTAGTTTTAAGAATATTATATTATGTTTAAAATGTCAATGAGGGGCCAAACCCACCAATGACCACTTGAAATATTTTCCTCTATTTATTTGGTCTCAATTAATACTTATTTACCTAACTTTAAAAAGACTCATACAGCCAAAGCTATTATTTATGCTTTTTATTGAGGAATTCTCCATCAAGATATCATATTCTGAAATTTAAAAAATGAACCAGGACCCTAGGTTCGATTCCGTGTCAAGGTGTCATTTCTCAATTTTCAGAATATAACTTTAAAAAGTTTAACATGCACCAAGTGTGTCAGAAATATTTTGAAGAATACAGTTAATGAAAAGGTTAAGGAAAGAAGGGGTGATGGAGTCGTGTGGGTACTATAATTTATTCTGTATATTTGTGATGCTTCAAGCGAGAAGTATTAAAGTTTTTGGGAATATCTCTTGACATAAAAAATATAGTCAAAATTTATATTATATGTTTGGACGATGAGTGCTACTGACATGTTTGAATTATTCTGGATGGTGTTCCACTTCATCACAATACCACTGAAAAATATTTTCATGGTTGCACTGTTAGAGAAATTATCCTCCTTCACTCTGGCTGAGGCTATAGTCGATGCCTTCCCTCAGGAACCAATTTTGGCTAACCCCACACTTCTCTCTGTTTATAGACTCTTCTTGGCCACCAAGCCCCCCGGATCTCCTTTATGATTATATACTAACCTTTACTTCCCACTCATCCTTTTCAGCACTAAAGTGGGAGACCATGAATCTCAAGGTGGTCATTGATTTTCTTAAGGTGGTACTTGGTTTAGATCAAATATCTTGAAGAATGTTCCATACCTCTCCTACAACCAACAAGGCAATCTTTTCATGAATCATATCATATTATATTTGGTTTATCGTGACAGTTCTACACCATTAAAGGACAAACACGACTAAGGAATCTCCTTATCGCACTCCAAAACACTCCGAAATTGGGTTGAGGAATTATTGACAAATATTATGGTACCGTGTAGATAAGGTTGACTCGAAAAACAAAGTCAAAGTCAACGCAGTTCACGAGATGTACAATAATACCGGAACAAATTATGTCAGGGTGGTATGGAAGGAGTATAAAATTAAGAGCATATGGATTCTATAAAAGTTGTTATGGCAGATGACGAGGAATATGATGCAGATCCTTACACCAAGGCCTCTCTCAGTTATTCTTTCCCTTTGACATTAAGACATTATTTGTGACAGACCTCATGAGGAAGTCGGTCTCCAGAAATCCTCTACGTACCACATCAGCTTTCATGTTTTTTTCAGGAGACTCTCAACCAATACCCTGAGTAGATATTCCTTTCCTATCTTGTAGGATACTCGGAAGTATCCTTTTAGCATGATGATCTCATCCCCTATACAGGTCCACAAAGATTGGCACGAATGATTCTCACTAAATAAGGGTAGTCCCCGCAATACACACGATAATCAGGAGGATTTTTCCCCTTGCTTTGGTGACATTGGGTAGCAACTAAAACACTTGTGGGTTAGGAATGACTTATGTTGCTATATTTTGCTTTCAGCCCTTCCTACCTCTGTCCAATGACTATCCATGTAACCCACACTCTCTTCTTAATGCTTAACACCTACGACCACCACTTAAATAGGTTGGGTTCACGCTCAACCCCTTACTAGCATTGCCTGCCAGCTTTTACCATCAAAGAGTCTGAAATCCATTATCATTATCATTGATCCCTGTCTTTACTCACCTCGTGAAGAAAGGTCTGTGTTGTAATTCTAATTTAATACATTCCCAGCAAAGCTAAAACTGTCGATACACGTGATATGTGTGACCAAGTAATTCAATTTCGGTAAAGATTCAGCCATGCATTTCTACAGCTGGTCATCCCTCCTTCTACCCACCCTTGGCAAATAGAGGCAGCATATACGTAGGTCATTCAATTTACCTTTACAGCATTGCGTACATCAATACCACAAAGGCATCCTCAAATACTCGCCACAAGGCTCTCCTCCTGTCTCTGCAAAAACTTGAACTGATAAATCACTCTGGGTAAACTTTAGTTGGCAATAGTTGGTCTCCACCATCGTACAGGAGGTAGCTTTAGTAGTCCTGCTACCCACTTTTGGTGGTCACATTGTCTAAGGCGCTTTTCTTGCTATGGACTAGACTGTTGATGACAGGGAGCTCATGATTCAATCCCGGTTGGGTGTAGTGAGGGTGATTTTTCCTAAATGGTTTCCCACTTCCCACGAAAATTAGGTACACTTCCTCTAATTTCAACCTTTCTCACCCCTAATCCATTAACGTAATTAGTATAAGCGTATAACCAGAATGGGTAGTAAGATGCTGTTCTAAAAAAAAAGCAGTCCTGCTTCTGTTGGCTGCCCAGTGCCCACGGCACGTACCACCCCAAAAAACCGAAGAGACTGCTAGTATTATCTACATTTAGCTGGGTTTTCCTTTTGAAATAATATGCGTTTAATCTGAATTTTCAATATGT
The DNA here is from genome assembly GCA_039000515.1 of Timema cristinae. NCBI lineage: Eukaryota > Metazoa > Arthropoda > Insecta > Phasmatodea > Timematidae > Timema > Timema cristinae. Next base: position 9,074 of record JBCFYV010004972.1, read on the forward strand.
TGATGTAATTACTTTTATAGATATTTAAATAACTATACAATCTTGCTACATGTGTCACATGAAACGATTAGAAATATTCACTTAAGTGGTTTTAAGAATAAAAACACTTGAGTTAAAGTTTTGCTCAATACGAGATAACCACATAGAATTTTGGGAAATTCAATATCTGTTTAGAATTTAAACATCCTAAGTCAATCCAGGGGTTACAAATGATTAAGTAAAAGCCCTAAATAATCATATCCAAGAACATCCTTTACACAGATGTGGACTTTTCATGTCCTAATATCATAACAACTAAAACAGGACAAAAAGTTTATTTCCGAAATATTAGCTTGCAACGACCCTACAACAATAAAAGGCGAGTAAGTGATCTAAATTTATGACATATGTTATCCATTTTGAAAATGACAGAGAACGATACATTGGGTTACTCTCCAATGATAGTAAGGATATTGAAGAAATCATGCCACATGAAGGACTAAAACTTCATTCTTTAGATATTGAATGAGTTTTGTTTCAATAGTTTTTACTTACAAAAGTCAGGTTGGTTTTCTACATTCATGTTTTTTTTGTTTTTTTCTAACTTTCAAATATACTTTATTTCTAATGCCAAATAAAAATATCATTAGAGTGTTGTAGTAAGTTTATCTCAAATGAAATTAATGTTTTTTTGAGTTTCAAATTGGTGTGCGGTACTTATTTCATTTAGGACCATATTGGTTTGTGTGAAACTTTTATTAGAAATAAGTTTTTATACAATTTTATGACTTTGAAATGTCCTTTAGCGGTAGAATAAATCAGAATATTGAAATTTTATATTAGAATTGGCAATAATAGAAGTGTTTAGACCTTTTTTGTGAAAATGTAGGCAAACTTACAATATTCACTTTTAATGTTGAGGTAAATTAAGCTATAATTTGAAATGTAACATGTTGCGAACCAGAAGGTGAAAATGTAAAATAAATCTCGCTCTATAACTGCAAGAAACTATAATAGCCAACCTGAGGTTACTGTGTGGCCGCACTTTACAGTGTGAAGGGCATACGTTGCTTCCAGCAATTGTCTAGCCAGTTTTGGGTCATGCGATCAAAGCTATGTTCTGAATGGTTGCAGAGCAAAGTTTCAACACCAACCGTTTGAAAAACAGAGAGCATCTCGCGTGGCATTTGGCCGTAGTTATCTTCGTGTGTGTGTGTGTGTGTGTCACCTGCATATATTACTATAATTTATATTTTATAATATTTCTACAGTAGTGTTTTGTGTGTGGGTGTGAGTTTAACTGACACGTGTATGTTTGTAAAAATATAATAATAATTATATTATTATTTAATATTATTAAAATTATTATTATTATTAACATATATAGTTATTATTATTATTATTAATATTATTATAACTAATATTTATATATATATAATATATATAATATATTATTATAACTAATATATTATAACTAATATTTTTATTCTAATAATAATAATATTATTATTTAATATTATTAAATAATAATTATTATTATTATTATTATGAATAAAAATATTAGTTATTATTTTTATTATTATTTAATAATATTAAATATATAAATAATAACACATATTAATTATTATTAATAATAAAAATATTTATTATTACTAATAAATAATAATAATTAATATTATTATTTAATACTAATATTAATAATAATATTTATTATGATTATTATTATTATTATTATTAAATACTAATAATAGTAATAATAATTATTATTATAATTATCATAATAATATTTAATATTATTAAATATAATAATAATGATTATTAAATAACTATTATTATTAATATAAAATAATATTTATTACTATTTCAGCACCACGTCTACTATCTATTCAGATATTACGCAAACATAATTCAACAAAAAAAATATTTGTTTTTGGCATAATTATTAATAAAGATGATAAAGTTATACAACTGATTACATTATTTTACAAAGCTTACTATTCACGATCAATCCAATTAAATTGCCAAAATAATCTAATGTTTATTTCTGGTTCTCATATTTAAAAATTATTGTTACAAACTGACTTGCACCACTTACATTCTCAACCAATCATTTTACCTGCTTCTGTGGCCACATGGTCTAAGGCGTCACTCTGGTGTTGGACTAGACTGCCAATAACAGGGAGCTCAGGGTTAGTATCCTGGTTGGGTGTTTTTTTAAAGGAGTTGTTTCCCTGAATGGTTTTCCCACTCCCCCTAACAAAAAATGCGGGTACATTTTCTCTAAAGTTCATCCTTCCTCTCTCTGGGGCTCATTAATGTAATTGTGTATAGGGTTTAGCTTGAACGGGATAGTAAGACTTTGGGGGGCTGAAAAAAAAAATTTCCAATTTTTATGTTTTTTAATATTAAAAAGTCCCAAAAAAAATAAATTTTTTAAAGTTATTTTTTAACTAAAAATGATATAAAAGTTTTTTTTTTAATTTGATGGTACTTTAACAAAAAAAATCTAAAATAAAATACTATACTTATTAATTTTAACTTTTTGTTAAATTTGTTAAAAACCCTTTATTACAGGCACATAATATTTAAAAATTTCATTCTTTTTTAAATTATTTTTTTTTTGTTTAAAAAAAATTTTATTAAAAATTTTTCTGAAAAATTAATATATCATTTTATTATTAAAAGTAGCACCAATTTTTAACTTAGTCTGGGGTTTTATAATTTCCATGCCTTGGGGCCCCCTTTTTGTGAATGGCACTTTATTTTTTTTAAACTTTTATTTTTAATGCCCAAAAAATTTTAATAAATACACCATTTTCATATAAATTAATTTAATAAAAAGTATATTTAAATGTCAAGGCCCTAATGCCCCTCATTGTTTCAAAGGGGCCTTTAAACAATAAATAATAATAGTACAAGTTTTTATTACTCCCAACCCACCCCCTTCAGAAGTGCAAAAATTTTTTAATATTAGCTAAAAATAAAAATTTTTTTGTACTGTTAATATGAAGGTAACATACCCTTTAATAAAAATTTTGGAGAAATTTTTTTAAAATTTAAAAATGTAATTAACTAAAAATACTGGTAAATTTTAAATTTTAAAAGGGGGTTTTATTTCTTGGCAAAAAAACCCGCTTTACAAAGCAAAAGAGGACTGGTTATACAATGGAGGCCTATTTGGGAAACCGTAACCTTTCCCTTTTATCCCAGTTTATTTTCTAAAGTGTACTCTCAACTTGGAAAACGTTGCATCTTTCCCCAGTTTTTGGGTTTCAAAACATGGAATAGATTATTACACAATAAAATGGGTTGCGGGGAAAATAAATTTAAGTTACTGATGGTTAATTTTAATTTTCATCATTTCATTTTAATTTCAAATTTTAAAATTTGGAAAATTTTTATTGTTTACAAAAATATGTGTAATTTAAACTCTTATAAACAACGGGGGTTTAAAAAATTATTTTTAAAAGTTTGTTTTTATAGTTCGTTGAAACTTGAAATGAAAAAATTAGGGGCCTACTTAATAAAAATTTTGGGAAAAAATAATAACTGTTTTATTTTTTTCCTTTCCCTTTTTTATTTTAAAACTTTAGCAAAAATAGATTTGGACAAAAATTTTTAATTAAATTGTCATGTTAAAAAAAGTGTTTGTAAATAAAAATTTTATAAAAAAATTTAAAATTGGTAGATTGGTGGTTTTTTTCATTAATGATTATTTTTTTTTGTAAATTTCAAAGATGCTATTAATATTTTTTAAAAACAGAAATCTATTTTATATTTAGTGATGTTGTAAAATTTTTTGCCAAAGGGAAAAAATATTTAATTTGATTATTAAATTATGTTTTAAAAGGGGTTTTTTTTATTTTTAAATTTTTAAAACCCCTTTGAAAAATTGGGCAGAAAAAATCATGAAGGGAAAAAATTTAAAAAACAAAATTAAAATTTTGGTAAAAGGATTGACAAATGAAAATAAGGAAATTAAACAAATAATGCTATAAAAAGTTTATTTTCATTATATATACAAAATATAACTTTTTATTGGTAACCTTGTTACCGTTTGATGCTCCATTAATTTTTTAAATTTTTTACACTTTTTTTTATTACCAAACCTTGTTGTTGCTTGGAAAGGGTTTATTTTGATGAAAGCGTAGGCCATGTAAAGTCAAGAAGTGTCCAGGGGATCGCTACCGTCCTTTGTTCCCAAAGGATATCCTCGCTTGCACCGCTGTCCCTCCCAGGGGTTTTGTTGATTTTTTTTAGGATTTGGGGGGTTTTCCTTTGGGGAAAGGGGAATGGTTTCGTTTGACAATAAATGTATCCATGATTGCATTCAAAGATATGATAATTAGGCCTAAATATGTCCGTTCTGGAATGCAATACTCCAATATACAAGTAAAAAACTAGCTAGTTTCAATTTAAACTATATAAATATAAAAGTGTTTTGTTTTCTGTTTGAAAAAGAGGGTTCCACTTCCCCTATTCAGTCTCTTAGAGCATTACAAAGAGAAACACAATATACAAACTAATTTAATAATCGACAAAATATCAATGGACACGGCCACATTTGTGATAAAAGCGTTACGGCCAGGATGCCAGACCACAAAAATTGGTTTTAAGAATATAAGAAATGGAGGTGGCCATATTAGGCAATACTGCCTGGCAACTTCAACTTGGTCGTAAAAGTGAATTACTTACGGTCGTAGCCGCAAAGACACTCACAGTGGCCAGGCAATACCAACAATTTCCAACATTCTTTTAACATATTTTTTCTTTCTTTTCATTCTATAAAATATTTTGAAAAAATCATGAATATGAAGTGGATCACCATTCTCTACACACATTGAATTATTGGATTCGTAAAGCTACTATCACACGACACTTTCTTGTACTAGAAATCAAGTGTGCTAGCTAGCACCTAGATATCTGTATACTAGCTAGTACAATAGAAACGGGACTAGATTATTCACACGCTGCTTGTTTGGTACTAGGTTCTAGTGCAAAATATTATCGAACGCCAGAGATTAATTCTGGGTGCAGCAGTTGCATTAATTACTAATAAAGACATTGAAAATTATGAGAGGGAGCATAGGAAAAAGAATATGGACACGGTACTGGTTGGGAAAGACGAAATAATGGTCGCAGGATGCTAAATATGATACATTGGAGGTTAGGTAATATACATTCGGGGTGACACAAACGTTTAGTAGCTCCCTTAATTTGTATTCATTTATTTACAATGTGGTCAGAGCAGTGGCGCAGGAACTAGGGGGTACGGGGGTAAATTTTACCCCCCCCAAGAAATGGAGGGGGGTAAAAAGTATAATTTTTACCCCTCCGCTCTCAAACAAATATAATAAAACTTTTAGATACTAGAAAGATCTTGTTGAGGCAAGATACACAGTTCACTCTAAGGTAACATATTAAAATTAAAATATAATCCGGTTTCGAGTGGTTTTATTGGCTAGTCCTGACCTATCGTAGTACTACTTAGTGCTTGGGACAGCAATCACCAGTCTCCAACACGCTCTTCTGCTAGGCGCGACAGTGCTGCTATGTTACTTTACAAGTCCACTTGTGACTTGTGCCAAAGTCTTGGAGGGGGAGGAGTTGAGACAGAAGAGAGGTAGGGGTTGTAAATACCGTCTGGAATTCACTCATTCACGTGGGGAGTGGTGACTTGAGTGTGTCGTGTCCTAGAAGACTCGAACACAATGAAACACAAACAGAAGGTCACACATGGGAAAGTCCCAAAGATAATATGAAGTCGGTATACTATGAAACCTTGGACACAATCTGTGGAGAAATTGAATACAGGTTCAACCAACCAGATTTTCAAGAGTTCTGCATATTGGGGGAAATCTTACTCTCGAAGTCAAATGAATTTACTGAACCCATGATGAAAGTTTTGAACAAAAGAAGTATTTGCCCAAAAGAGCTGAAAACTGAGCTGACGATGTGTAGCAAAATCATTCATTTTCTAGCATCTCCAGCACGTTCACCGAATTTCAAGGCCTGCACGAGGAACACGAAGTTTATTTCCTCACACAGAAGAGATTTTGAAAACTCTGATAGTGATACCAGCTACATCAGCTACTGCAGAAAGAAGTTTTTCAATGCTTGGACGCATAAAAAAAATATCTTCGCTCTACGATGAGGCAACGTAGACTAAATCACCTGTGTCTGCTTAATGCATACCCTGAGAGACTCGACAAACTTGACATTGCGAAACTAGTTAGTGTTTTATAGCTAGTAGCGAATATGGGGCAAAGGTGTTTGGAAACGTACTTAATTTTGTTGTTTTTAATCATTTTGAGTTGAGCAGCATCAGATATATTATTTCTTAATTAGTTTGGTGTGTATTCATTCTAATGTTTGCATGCCCATAATTAATGAGAAAAAAAACACATTTGGACTGTTAAATATTACATTTTATTGGTCTTTTTTAAATTTAAAAAATGTTATTCCCCTATAAAAGCCCATGATTATATTTACCCCCCCAAATAAAAACGTTCCTGCGCCACTGGCAGAGCTAAGTCCATGTGTGTCCAAGTTACAGTATCCTTGATACACAAATGTTCTTTTTTAGGCCTACACACACTTTATATTCTAAAAAAAAACACCCAAGGTTGGCATGCTATCAAGTTTATTTAGATTAAAATTGGATCTGGAACATGTTTGTCATTTTTAGATGACATGTTTTAAATTTTATATATATATTAAATGTATGATCATATTGTGGCAATTTGGTATTATATAAACAAGAATGTTTAGAATAATTTTCTGCAACAACAACAAAATCACATCCGATGACCATGTTGGCGTCATGTATACCATTTCTCTACACAACAGTCTCAGCGTGCATTGATTGGTTGAATTACACAGACTAGTGTCGAAACTAGTACGAAAATAGCACGTGTCTATCCTCACAACTAGTATGGTAGCCAGTACCAAGTGGCAGAACCAGTATACTTTTTCTGATTCACACGACGCTAGATGATGACGTGCTAGCTAGCACACTGGATTTCAAGTACAAGCTAGTGTCGTGTGATACGGGTATTATAAAGTATTCCAGTTATGATTATTCATTCATATCTCCAAACGTCACGAAAGGACCGTACCAGCGCTCTAGGGACTGAATATAGAAGCTGAGTAGTGTCAGAGTTGACACGGCCTTCTCAGAGAAACCACACTAGTGTGAGATGTCTCTCGAGGTCACTACAATTCCGGCACGAGCTTTACACCAGAGAATGATTGAACCCTATTTCTAACGCTAAAACCTAACTAACAGGGTTCAAATACAAAGTAAATTAATTAGTCAACAAAAAAGAAAGAGTGTGCTAAGTGAGTAAAGACCATAGACAAAACTGGGCAAGAAACCAATACCCAGAACACGCAATTTGGAGAAATTGCGGCACTCGTTCCCACGGTCAACCTCAACAATATATAAAATATATAACATTCCCCTAATTCAATTACCAGACAACAATTTAGATAGAATTCATTATACCTAAGGATAAATAAGTTTTAAAAAATTAGAGTAAGTAGAAAAGATTCATCAAATAGGTTTGTTTATTAGATATTCAAAAAATCTATGAACAACAATTAATATGAAAAATCCCATAAAGGGGAGAAATAATGTATACAATATTTTGTGATCACAATAGCATGGTTTCATTAAAAGAACGCATTAAATGTTTTAGTAATCACCATCACTAATTTACCTTAAAAAATACAAGTTGGATGCGTTATTTGTTAGCCAGACAGAAAAATATAGAACTCATAAATTAAATCTCTGCGAAATACTCATGTTCCTTATATAAAAAATCAAATTTAATTATATCATTACCCTTACATCTCTTAGTCCCGACAAAAGGGAAAATATGTTTTACCTAGACATACAATTATCAATTTCTTATATTGATCATAAAGTAGAGCAATCCGCATTTTAATTGCCAACGCTCAAATTATTACCATCAATAACCCAAGTTATTATGGCGGCTATTACTAACCTCAATACTAGCGCTGATGGCGCCCAATAAACTAAGTTTGTAAGTAAACATTGGAGATAAAACATAAACAGCACTACTCTCAAGTCAGAGTCCTATAACTCAAGTTCATTATGATTGAGATAAATTTTAAGTCCAAAAGAAATATTATTATTAATAACAATACTAGCTATGTTTCCTAGTTAGAGTCCAATAATTCAAGTTCGTTATGATTGAGATAAAGTTTAAGTCCAAAAGAAAATATTACTATTAACAACATCACAAGCTATGATTTCTAATCAGTTCAATACATTAAGTTCAATAAGCTAAAAAGAATTTTGAAAATAAAAACATTACAAGCGACAAAGAATTTTGCTTACATTATTATTAGTTTCCGAAGCCTTAGCTTCCCCTAGCGATTATCGAAGCCAGTCCAAGAGTGGCTCTCCACTCGCACAATCACTCTTTTATACGATTATAGCACAGTCCATAGAACACGGAATGAGGGGATCACAAGGGAGGAAAACCAAAGAACATAACAAGGAGGGGGGATTATACACACTTCTAGACTGGAGTAGAAACAAAACTGGGTACTGGCGAAGAGTATCTTCTTTTCTACTAAGATCTTTGGTCAGGAAATTTTGTAACTTAGTGTTAAATTGGTGCGGCTTCAGTATTCTGTTGTTAGTTGTTGATTTCAGACGTGTGTAGAATAGATGGGACGATTAAGTGCGAGCCGGGCCAACAGCAGACGGTGTCCGTGCAATTGGGTAAGTCAGTTTGTTGTTGACTTGGGTATTGCTGACTTGTGGCGAATGCTACATGAGGTCAGTCTAAGCAACAATACTATACGATTAAGATTATCTATATTTGTTTTGGCACTTATATGTCTGTGTTTTAATAAGTGTTAAGACCCAAGAAGTAAAATGACGCGTAAAAAATGATCAATTAAAGTTAATAGAGTAGATTATTTATTAAAAACTCCATTTTCTTCACCAAAACTGTTAGAAAAACTTGAAACTAAATGCTTAGGAACACATCAGCCTAATTACTTTACATTTATGATTCATGCAGGGGAATGGCAAGATAAAATAACTTTTTCTAATGCTTGGATTGGTAAACAATATTGTGATTAACTGTGAAAGAAGAAAAACAGAGCTTATTTTGGTTTTATGGTTTATTATTTGGTGGCAGGGGTTGTGGACCACAATAGGCTGTTGTGTTTGAAATTAAAATCATTTTCTCAAGGTCAAATATATATATATAAAAAAACAGCACTGCCCTCTCCATATCGTTGAGTTAATTTCATAACTTTTGACTGATCTTTTGTCTTACACTGCTGGCATATGTAGCTCTTTCCAGTACTATAAAAATGTTTTATCGTACCCCCAAACGTCCTGGCACCTACCCCTGAGGGTACGCGTACCCCACGTTGGGAACAGCTGCTCTAGATAATTGAGCCGAATACGTAACGCGTCCTCTTACTAAGCTAATTGTTTGGTTCCCGCTGGGGCATAGTATTGATCATATTTGATGAATTTACGGTTTTGAGTTCTGTCCTAGGATTATGCTAGTTTTGTAAATTGTATAGCCTATATAGCCACATTTCAGTGTAGGTATTCAGAAAGTGCACGTTAGATCTAA
>JBCFYV010004973.1:0-18253 GCA_039000515.1 Timema cristinae
AAATGGGTCAGAAAGAAATTATAGCCGGCCATGCGGTCCGAAAGGGAAGGTGAAAATATAAATCTATATTATTTCTTCGCAAAAAAATAACAGTAGATATTAAATAATTAAATTAATACAGATAAAATTTGATATAAGATACTTGTGTAAAAAACTCACCACGCAGATGTTCTGCAGATATCATTAAACTCACTTCTAAAACCCAGAATTATCTATAATGGCGGATCCACGTGGCGCAAGAATCCCCGGTTCATTTTGGGGAGATAGACTGAAGTTGGAGATCGGCGCTGGGACCTCTTGCGCAACTGCGACTTCTGGTGGCCGGCAGAAGAAACTCGTCAGTATGTGTTTTTTCTTTTTTTCCTCTCCTCGTTTACCTTCCTTATTTTTAAGTATGTTTCTCAATTCGTTCCCCCTTTTTTTCTCCCTGTATATGTCTGGTTGTGAGTATATATGGGACGCGCCCGGGGGTTTTAACACTAGAGAGCGGTTCTACACAGCCAAGGATCAAAAAAAACCCTTTGCCGGTGAACAACAAGACGGGCATGGAGTTGGGTCGTCAGAATCGCCCCCATAGCGGCATTGAAGGAGGATGAATCGTACTATTCAACGCGGTGGTTACGAGGACGTCATAGCTAGGGTATTGGTACCCAGCCGTCTTTATTTTGTCCCTAGGATTTAGTTACTAAGTTAGGAAAAACTTTATTTCCAAAATGGTTTAACGTATGTAAATTTAATAGTTATTCAGAAGTCCTTTTTTTTTTTAAAAAGAGAAAATGTCTTCGGAATCTTGTTGTCATGTTCAGGAATAATTAACTTCAATATGGAATAAGTACTTTGGTTATATTATGCCCCTTTTAGTCTGATGGACAAGTCAGATTTTAATGACTCTTAAGTCAATTTCTGAGTGCATTATTGTGTCTTTGGACACTGTCCTAACGTTAAAGCCCCGGCTTAGAAAATGTGATGTTTTTAGTGTTACTGATTTACACAAAATCACAAGTTCCGATAAATCTTAGAGTGAAAATTATTCATGACACCCTAAACGTCATGAACATCAGTTCTTTGTTATTGATGGTTACCCCCAGGAAGTCTAATTTTCTTTTGCCTTATGCAGTTAAAGTTGTTAATGATAGAAATTTGGTTATGCGGTCATTGTCCATGGAAAGTATTAGCTTGGGTGAGCAACCCGTGGAAATTGTCCTATTTGTCTTAGGGGGTCCGCGCAAATAATACTATTTTGTTTTGGCCTGTAAATTAGGGTACTAATATTGTATTAGTTCTAAAAGATATTAAATGTACCATTGAATGCTCTGGCAGTACCGTAAGGGAATGTGTCCAGCCATAGTACCTTAATGACGCTGTTTCTTAGCCATCAAAAAAGCTGGATTCATCAGCCAATTATCCAACAAATTTAGTGGATCCCCGGTTAATATTTAACCCTGCCAAGTGGACTGTATAAATGTTATCTTCTAAATTTGCTCTTATTGTACTTTTTAAAATTCTCAAATTACTCTCCTTTTAGATTCTACAGCCTGTTGCCTGACCACTGTACTTCCCAGGTAATACACAAGTAATCAAGTAATCCCTCAAGTTAATTTTCTTTTTGAAAAAATTTAATAAAACTCTAAAATTTTCTATCTAATTGTAAAACTTGTATTTCTTTCATGCATTTTTGTTTACTAAATAAAACTATAATTGATATGTTGAGTTTTGTAATTTTTGTACAGAAGCATTTGACTGGTTTTTAAACCGTATTTTTTTGTAAGGTGATGGGAAATAATTTAAGAAAAACTACCCTCAGTTAGACCGACCAGGATTTTTCAACCCAATTGCTCCGCTATCGCAGTCCAATTTGACACTGTAGTGACACCTTAGACCACTCAGCCACTGAAGTGGGTATCTGTTATTTAATACGGTGTTTACAGTTTTCAAACATCTATACGATTTACACAATTTTCAGAAATAAATGTTTTTTGGGAATTATTTTTTATCCTTTGGTAGTGTTTAAACTTGAGTAATATCTCCATTGTGTCAGCTGCAAGAGGTTATACCAATCGAGAGGCTGCTGTTATGTTGGCGAAGATAGTGCTAACATTTTCAAGCTGAGGGTGCCATGTGGTTAGCACAAACGAGCCTCCAGACTTCTAAATCAGTTTTCTAGACTGAAGCGCTACTTATTATTCAATTTATCTTCTCATTTGTCCTCACAGGTTTGATTTTGGTTCCGTTTCAGACCCACTGCTTCACAGACAATTAGGGGCACTGGTGATCGAACCGGGGACTTCAGGATCTGAGCCAGTAAATCTGACCACTATAACACAGAGGCGGTTTCGGGTATCAACTAACTTACTTACTTAACTTACTTACTTATGGCAGAGAGAACACCAAAGTTCTTTAAACATTAATGTTTTAAATATATTGTTCTAATCATCGGCTCCTGTCGTGGTCAATATTGCTAAAATGCTATGACTGATCACTGAGTGCGTAAATTAATCAGCTCTAGTAACTTGAATAGTTAAATTTCCCCTTTTAGATTGAAATTACTTAGTACTAGCGTGATATGAACTCGGCCAAGGCACAAGAGATTTTGAACATACAATAAGTGCGTTACAAAGTGTTAGTAACATTTACTTCAAGTAAGAGCTTTTTTTTTAATTAAAAAAAGTACTTGAAATATCAGAATAATCGCTACATTGTTATATAGAAATATTATTTGTATCTTAATTTTGTATTATTTCTACAGTAAATAAAATAGAATCGCTACTCATTCCATTGTACTTAATTTTTGCATATCTTTGAGTTTCTTTTGTTGCCCTTTCTTCCCTCGCCCATGCTTCACAAAAATTGTTTTTCACAAGGATATAAAATAATATTTTGTAATACTTCTCCCCTTCAAAATTTATACAATCCATTGGTTTTGTTCGAAAGCAAAAAGGTTACATATTGTTAGTTATATAAAAGTAATCACCGTGGGTACTTATTGTTCGAGACTCGATACATTTCTTCTGAAACGAGCGCACAAAAAAAACTTTCGAGAATGCACAGGTTTTCAAAAAAGTAATCACATTTAACAAGTCCAATGGGAGTCAAATCCTAGACCGTAAATAAAAAACTAGTATATAAATTATACTGAGAACGTCTCCAAATTACATTTAGACCAAATTTTATTTAAAATAACTATGTTTGATAGAGCAGGAATGTTTATTTTTATTTATTAATAATGGATTAAAAATTCAATGTACAGTAGTTTTCATATACTTTGAATTTAACACTTATTATTTCAACGTGTAGTGCTCAAGAATGAGAAAACTCAATAAAGGATATAAGATAAGAGTGAAGAATTTCTAATGATTTACTGCCTCAGGTAAATACGGGTTAATGTAATAAAACTTTGTGTACGGAGAAGCCTGTTGTTTTTTCTTTGAAAATAATGTATCACTAGAGTGATACCTCATTGAAAATAAGTAGGGACCAACTATTTTCATTCACACAGCAGGAAAACTTTGTGAGTATTTTAGTTACTGAATATATTAAGATGTTTATATTTAATTACGCAAAATTTTCATAAATTTGGGCATTGGCCCTTCTTATCCTAAAGCACACGGTATTAATGTGTCTTTGACTCAAGAAGGCCAAAAGAGATTAGTTTTAACCCTCCACTGCCCCCTGAATTCCGATACAGCAGGTTTGCAACGCTTGCAAAACGATACTAGCTTGCAAATGGGTAATGATCATACTAACGGTACTTATTATCAGCTAAGACAACTAGTCGCAAAAGAAAAAGTTGTATTTTAAATCATGTATTTTGATTAGGTGTAACTTAAGAGTCGTTAAGCTAAATTTTCTTGTGTTTATTGAAGAAAACCAATTAAAAAATTGTCTAAAAAGAAAAAGAAATTATTATTAAATAATATTTATAAACAAAAAACCTTAGTTAAATTGTACAAAGAAAATAAATAAAATCGATTAAATTAATTTTTTTTTTTCCCATTTAAAAATGCTTGAAATGGAAACATTTAATGAAATATTTCAATAACTTTTTTTGCGGGTTTGAAAATTTAATAAGAATTATAAAGAGCCCAGTATGTTACTAAAATAAATAAAAAAAAAACAAGTTAAAATTTATTGAATATTTTTTTAATTTTTTTTTTAGACCTGAATTTGGGGATGGCCACCCCTTAACCTTCAATAATGTATGAGGGAGAAACACACCGAATCCATTCTAGTCAGCGATATGTGGTCAAGGGATTGAGGCCATAGTTCAACCTAAAACGCGCCCGCCCATCAGAGAATAGAAGGGGACTAGTTCCTTCTAAAACCAGTAGATTTTTTCGATTGCTTCTAGCGGTTCCGAGAAGGTGAAAAGAAGGCCCACCCGTCATTGTTTTCCCCTCCCCCCTCCTAGTCTTCGGTTGAGGGGGAGGGGAAAAATAATTCCCGCAGTGTTGGGCTTTGAAATTTACTATTGGTTGATTTTTCATGGAGATGATTTCGTCCGAAATTTAAGCACAAAATTCGTTTCGGTTCTTTTTTAAATTATTATTTTGCCCTTAAATATTTTTATATAAAACTTTTATTCTAAAATTTTTGTTGCAAATTTTCTAAAAAATTTTTCCTCTGTTTTAAAATTTATTTTTGGTAATATTGGTTTTTTAATCAAATAATTCCTAACTTTTTAAAAAATGGGACTTAGTTGTAGAATAATGGTTAATTATTAAATTAATTTTTTCTTCAAAATTTTTTATTGAGGGTAGCAATTTTCGAAAAAAATGGAAATAAAAAAAATATTGGAAATAAAGGAATTAATGGTAAATAGTAATACCCAATTTTTGTATAAAAATTTTGTTACAAATATTTAATGTGGTAATAAACCCTGTAATAGTGAGTATTTTGAAATTTTAAAAAAAATCATTGAATTACCACAAGTTGTTCGGGAAAATGGTCAATTTTATTTCTTAAATAGTTTGAGTTAATTGAGTTTTTTTTGTAAAATTAAGACATAGTTATTTTTTTTGTAAATAAATATTGTAGCTATAGTGTTACTGTACGTGAACATTTTTGGGCATACTTGATTTTATATATATAATTATAGAAAAATCTTTTGGTTAATTAATTTTTTTAATTAACGATTTTCTTTCAACCATTTAAAAAGTTAGAATGTTTAAAAACTGTAAAATTGTCAATTAAAACGTAAAATTTGGTTCCTTTGGGGTTTTTAAATGAATTAGGGCGATTAAAACCCAAGTAAAAAACCTTTTTTTGATGAGTGTGTTTGTCTAAGTTTTTAGCTTTTGAAACCAAAAATAAAAGGTTTTTTGTTTTAAAAATATATTTAACTAGTATTACATTTGCTTGCTATAAAAAATTAGTCTAAAAACATTGTTATTTTCAAAAGTTGCTTACTTTTAATTTTTAAAACTTATGTTTTGTGGCTTTTAGGTGTGATAGTTTTGGTCTTAGGACAAAAAAAAAACTTTACAACAAGCCTAAAATATTTAAGTTGCCCTTTGTTTTGTAATTCTTTTTATTCGAAAATCTTTTGGAACTTTATAATAAATATTTGACTAATTCCCAAAAATTAATAACGGGGGAAATTTTGAATAGTTTTTTTTTTAAAAAAAAAAAAATTTTTAATAATATTTATAAAGTTGTGTAAAATTTTTTATTAAACTAAGTTTTTTTTGGATTGAACATATCTTTTAAAAATTCTAATTTCTGTTTGACTATATTTTTAATAAATAATACCCAGAAATTTTTATACATGACATTCTTTTGTGTTTCCTTGTATAAGAAAATAGTGTTACTGAAATTCCTTTTGGGTTATTTTTTTCAAAAAAAGTAAGGGTTTATTTTTTTTTTGGTACTTTGGGTT
Organism: Timema cristinae; assembly: GCA_039000515.1. Taxonomy (NCBI): domain Eukaryota; kingdom Metazoa; phylum Arthropoda; class Insecta; order Phasmatodea; family Timematidae; genus Timema; species Timema cristinae. Next base: position 5,876 of record JBCFYV010004973.1, read on the forward strand.
TCACAAAAAGGGGCCACTGAAAAAACATCTGAGGATTTTTTTTTGGGGGTATTGGTAAAATGGCTCATTCTGATTCCTTTGTTTTTATGCATTTTTTGTTGCCGACACTCCTTTTCCCCCAAGGACGAAGGACGGGTGCAATAACAATTTAATGATGATAAATGATAAATTTGGGGTTTCAAAAAAATTTTTATAAAATATTTTTTATATTTTATTTAGCTCACATACTACATTTTTTATTCCCCTATAACACCAAAGGTATCAAGATTATTACTGGTGGCGATACTGCGGGTTTCTTTTAAGCCCACGGGGCGCTAGCCAGCTCCACCCAAGGTTTTCCCCTGTTTCTAATAAACGGTTTCATTTGATCAGATAAGTAAAAAAACTATCTTCTCTAAATAATTTAAATAATAAAGACATAAGCGGCACCAGCGTATCACACCCGGCGCCCAACGTGACTTCAATTTGGATGGATCTAACACGTTTTTGATCGAAATTTCCCCTCACTTTTTTTCCCTTTTGTATTAGGTAATTTAGATGAATTTTTTAAAAAAAAATTGGGGGGGGGGGCTTCCTTTTTTAAGTTATGCATGAGTGGGGCGCATGAGGGTCGTCCTGCCCCCTTTACGTGTTTTTGGGCTTTCTGAGCGCCCCTTGGCATTGCTTTATTGTCCTGAGTTTAAACCCCGCACGGGGAGGAGCATTTACTTTCTTGAGTTTTCGGGGCCCCCAGGGGGTTTTTTGGGGCGGGCCTTTTTAAAAGGCAAAACCCCCAAACTTGCCCTTTTTTAAAGAAAAACCCTGCTTTTTTTTAAGGAAAACGTGAGCGATTGTACAGGAGACGGGTTTACCCGAACACAACACTAGACTAAACTGGAAAAGGGAGTTTGGGTGGGAAATTTTTCTGTGGTGGATACCTAAGGTTTGCCAACAAAGCCACATGGGGCAGTAAAAAAAAAAAACCGGTGCGAAAAAATTTCCTCGCAGTCGGCCCCATGTCTTCCGGGGACCCCAGACAACATAAACCAGTTCCTCCCGCACTGACAGGGGGGAGGGTATCTTAACCCTTCCCCATGGCCCTTTTTAAAAACCTGCCCTTTTCGGGTGAGCGAAATGGCCCCCCCCCAAACCAAACCCAGGGGAAAACCCCAAACAAAACGACACAGAAAGGGATTTATCCTCTACGACAATTCGACAGGGGAAGGGACACAAAGGAAAAGGGAATTTAACGAGGGCCCGCCCCAAAACTAGGGGGAAAAAAGGAAAAATTCAGACCCAAAAAGAAACCCCCAGAAAAAAAAAGGGCCACCAACGATTTTTACAAACAAGTTGGGACCCCCGGGAAAAAGGGCCCGAAAACAATACTCCCTCCCCAACCCAACCAAAAACTGAAAAACACCCTCCCTAAAACAACCACCACACGAAAAGACACACTACCCACCAATAGTAAACGCCAGGAACACAAAACTATTTTCCCCAGATACCCAAAGGTTTAGCAAAGAAAATAGGGGGGGAAACTTTAAAAATCCGTACATCACAAAGGAAACAAAAAAATTCACACCACCAACAAGCAGGATCAAACCCCAAATTACAACATTATTTAAAGGAAAATAAAACGGGGAGTTTAAACACTTCCACCTAACGGGGGGACAACCGGGTTTAAAGTTATAGTCAAGGGCTCCCCCCCAAAACTTTGGTACCAGTGCCCCCAGGGGCCCAGAACTTAAAGCCATGGGAATTCCCCCCAGTGACGGGAACGGGGAGAAAATTTTCCCCGGGAAAGTCGGCTGTGGCCCCCCCAAAACACGCCCCCAGAAAAGGGGACACTTCTCCCTATTTTCCAAAGTGCTCAAAGAAAAGAGCCCCAGACACAAACAAAATTTTAAAGGGTTAAAGTAAATTTAAACCCTTTTACCAAAAAGGTTTGGGTTTTCGCCCCCTTACAAAACCACACCAAAAAACCAGTTTCCAATTTGCCAAAAGGGGCAATGGAATAAGGGCCCCAAAATTAAGAAAAACCCGCCGGGAAAAACCCCCGGTGTTCAAATGTTTTAAAAAGAACTCCAAAAAAGAATGCCCCAAAAAAAAACCCCCTTTCCCCTCCTGCCCGATGCGTAAACGGGTATGGGAACCCAACCGGGGGAATTACGAAAGTCCCCGGGGTTTTACTTAGACTTATAAAAAAAAAAGAAGGGCCCCGGCACAATACCAAAGACAAACAACAGAAAAAAAACTTTGACCCGGAAAATCCCCCCCACATTTCCTCACCCCAGACCCTTTCCCCCCAATTTGCGGCAGGGGGACCCGTGGCCAAACCCCCGTCCCTGTGCGGCCAAGTTTTCCAAACGTTTCTAACCCCCAAGGGCCGTACAGGCAAAAACAAAACAAAAGGGCCCCCCCAAAAAACAAAAAGGGCCCGGTTAAACCCGGGTTTTTGACTTTTTAAAGATTTAAATTTTGGTACTAAAAGCCCTTAAAAACAAAATGAAGTTCATTACCTTTTAAAAACCTTATCTCAAATGGCTAGCCCCAAACAACGGGCCCTAAAAACTGAGAAAAATGTTTTTATGATTGGGGGGAGTGACTGCTATTTTGAAAATTGGGGATGACTGGGAAAAAGACAAAAAAACGGCCTTTGGAAACCATTTACGCGTTTTTTTTTTAGGGAAACCGGGGGCCCGGGATATGACGCGGGGCTCATAAACCCTAAAAGAATTTTTTTTAAAACCTATGGAATAGATATAGGGACTAATCAACGAAACCATTAAAGCCAAAAAAAGAGATTTAACTTTTCGGCCCCCCATTTTTAATAAAAAACAGATGGCCCCGGCAAAAAGGTTGGGGGGGAAAGAATTTTTTTTTTCATCAAAAAAAATTTTTTTCCCCCACTAAAACTTTATTTTTAAACTTTAAAAAAACATAGAAGAACAGCAAAAAAAAGTAAATACAAAAAAACGGGGGGTATCCTTTTTCGCGGCCCATTTTAAAAAACCCCCCGGCCCAAGACAATATCCCGGCGACCAAAGGACGAACTTACGAAACTTCGATAAGAAATTTTTTGCAGGGGACATGAATAGCAAACCTTGAAAACTGGAATAGCCGACTGCCCAAATTTGGAATGGACGCATACTAAACGTTCACGGCCCACTAAGGGAAAACAGGGTAGTGGGGCGGGCAAACCCGACATTTTTCCCCCTTTAAAACCCCACTAAAGAGGCCAAAATGAAATAGACTTTAGTTTTGAAAAAAATAGGGGTGACAGGGAAAAGAGTTTCCCAGTTTTTAAAGAATAGACTGGGGACCAAAAACCCTATAGTGTGGGGAGAAAACAACAAAAACAGAAATAGATAAAACAACATTAAAAAACAAAAAATTATACAAACCCGGGGAAAAGGGTTCAAAAGAACATTTGACGAAACAGTCCCCCGGAAAAATTTAAAAATCAGGGCCCACGGGAAAGAAGCAGACACTACACTCCAACTCTTTACCACCCAAATTTACAGGAAGCAACCCAAAAATAACACCGCAATGAACGGGGAAAAACAGGGACTTGAGACGCCAAAAACCCGGGCCCTTGCTTTCTGATCCCCCAAAAACGAGAGGAAGGGGGAAGAAAAATGCCAAAAAAAAGAAACCACAACACAAAAACACCCCTACAATAGACCCCACTTGCACAAGTAAAAAGGAAAAATTTAAAAAACTTTTAAAATGCAACAACGGGAAAACACATACATCATGACGTCCCATGGCCCCCGTAAAAGTTGGAAAGTCCAAAACAGCTTAAATCATCAGGAAAACAAACGGTCGGTACCCCCATCCCGGGGTGGGCACGGTAGGGCCCCTATAAAAGTCAAAAAAAAGGGCGGGGCCCCTTAGCCGTGACTTTGGAAAAAACCCGTTTACACCAAAAAAAAACCCGGGGGACGAAAGGACTTCGTCGGGGACGCACATTTGATCAGTACGGGAAAAATATTTAGACCAATAGTGTCACGGGTGGACTAATAACACGGAAGAATAAATTTACACAATGAAACAATTCCCAAAAAAATTTTAAAGCGCCGGGCACGAACAGTCTATAAAACCGAAAAAATACGGAAACTACCACCGGACCCAATTTACTCACGAAATGAAAATATTCAACGCTCTACTTCCCTCTGTAAACTTCCCAGACGTAGGGAAACTGGCGACGTAATAACTCTTCCTAAACCAAGGGAAAAGGGCCCAAAAGTTCCCTCAGAAAAAAAAGGCCTATTAGTCTCCTCCCCCTATGAGCAAAACTAAATTTTAAAAACTAGTTCTAAAAAAGGAAAAAGACAAAATTTTTCGAAAAAAAAGGATCATCCCAAAAAAAAAATTTTGGTTTTTAGGAAAAATCACTCGCTATTCACCCCCTAAAATTTTTAATTGAGGGACGCCACAAAAACATTTTTTAAGAAAAAAAAAAAAAGTAGCAAAAAAAATTTTTGACGTCGAAAAAGCATTCGCAGAGTTTGGGCCCTAGGACTAATTCAAAAAAAAATTAAATTTAACTTACCCACAATGGATCTCCAAAAGTATCGCAGTTACCTTGGGTGAAGGGGAAATTTCAGATAGTCATGGGGCCCGGAAAAAAATCACCCTACACGCATAAGGGCTGGGGTTTTCCCAGGGAAACTGCACTAGCCCCCACACCTTTATAGATATATATTTCGACATTCCTACCAATCCACAAGTAAAAAATTCGAATCTTTGAAAACGACCCAGGCCTACACCCTATTTTAAAAACTTTAAAAATTTCCCTTAAAAATGCAGAGGTACCTAGTTGAAAATACAAAAATTTGGGTTTACGACTTTGGGGAAAAAGTTAACCCCAAAATCAGCGTTTTGGGAATTTTTAAGGGGGGAGGACCCCAAAAAACTCCCGCACCACTCCTTTATTCGGGCACAGGGAAATACCTGTTAAAAAAAATTTAAAAATTTTTTAGGCCCCTACAATAGACTCTAAACTAAAATGGAGGGGAAATCACATAGGAAACAAGGAAAAAAAAAACCCTGGGAGATATGTACAATTGTACCCCTTATTAAAGGAAGGGAAAAAAACTTCCCTACAAAAAAACCCGTCTTTTAAAAAAATCCAAAGATTTTCAACCGATTATTTCTGTACCCCAACTGCGCGTTTTGGAGCTACGGAGCCAAAAAACCTCAAGAAAAGACTTCAAACCACACAAAACAAGATTTTCAGACCATCACTAGGCACCCTGGCGAAATAGAACAAAACACCTCTGAAATACAAATTGGGAGAACCCCCCCATGGGCATATACAGGGAAAGGAATTTAAAACCCTTGAACAGGGGGACACACACTAACGACATGTACGGGAACTTGGAACCCTTTGGGCCCCCGTGAGACCCCGAAAGCCCACCCAAAAGACCGGCTGGCGTGGAGGCTTTTTATGACTAACTAGTGTCTATTTAATCTTAGAAAAAAAAAAAAAAAAAAAAACACAACCCCCGATACCTAGATTTAGGAAAAAAAAAAAATTAGAGTAGTTTAAATTTAAACCCAAAATTGACAATCGGACTACGCCCGACCAACGGGGGGAGACGACAAACCCCCCACCCCCAAATATTTCCCTTTCCCTTTCTCCCAACCCCAAAGAAATGACATTAAATGTCGTCATTTTTATGCCTTTACAACCTTTTGGGCACGGCCGGGACGCCCCCCTGGGATAACGCCCCAAAGGGCAAACCCTTTTAGGGCCCGGAAAACGCCCGGCGCCCACTGACGGCCCCAAAATGGGGAATGGAAATGTATCCACCTCCCTCCTTTAAACCCCAAAAAAAGAAAATCCCACCCCAAAAAGAAACTCTTTATAACCCTTTTCCCCCCGCCGGGGGCCTTCCCCTGGGATAACCGCTAGGGCAACCTTCTTGCCCCGAGGGAAAAACGCTGGGTCACTGGGCGGCCCCAGAGGGGAAAGGAATTTGTAACTTCCCGGCCAAACCCTATTCCCCTAAAGTAAGTTTAAACCTTTTCGATCCCCCCTCCCCGGGAAAAACGGGCTAAAGAAACAAACCAAAATATTTCCCCTCATAATTAAAATTATACACACCTTTCCCAAAATCCCAACAAAAGAAAAACCCCCAGGATTTAATCCACAATCTCAATGTATTAGTAGTCCTTGAAGAAACTACGTTTTAAAGGACAACACAAGAGTTATATCGTACCTTATTTATTTACTTGAATTAAGTCTGTAAGAGACCCAAGAGTAATAAGCAGAAACGTTAATATAATAACTAAGAATATTTATAAATAAATTTCAATTTTAGTGAAAATTTGGCTGTACACGTTGTAATAAATTAACGTGAAATTCATAAATTTGTAATATAATGTAAAACAATATTTGAAAGAGATTAATAATATTAATTACAATTTTGAAAACATTACAATTGGGGAAAATCTTGAAGTTATAACAAACATCCAGAAATTTTAATAACATATTAAAATTCTAGACTTTTGAGTCAAATTACACGTAAACAAGTTTTTAAAAAAAAAGATGATAATCATGCACTTTCGTTTAGTCTATATTAATTTGAAAGATTTACAGAAGAAGTTTTTTAAGTTTAAAAAAATAAAAATAAATTCCTTTCTTATCTGTATTTCCCTTTTTGAAAAATATTTTACTTTGTCGTGGCCTCCTAGGGTTGTATATACATTTTTTTTTCCTCAGTTTCACGAAAACCTTTATCTCAGGACCACTGGGTTTAAAAACATGGTTAAGAAATCCCCTTTTCTTTGCCCGTCTGGTTGCCGTAGCAATATTACATGAAACAACAAGAAGCTGGTTGATAATCTTGGGTAAAACACATAAGAAATGTACTTACACCTGTATTTTATATACTATTGTAATATAACAAAATTAATATTATGAAATAAAAAAATTAAGTTATTTTTTTGGTTATTTAGGTGTTCTGAATTTTAGTCATGTAGCATCCTCAAGGAGAGGATCCCAAATAATACAAAAAAATACAAAAGGGGGGGGGGGGACAACAATAGAAGTGAGTGCTATGGAGTTCAAGACTTTGAATGTTATACTCAAAACATTCAAATACTGAAGCTCGCAACTCTCACACCTGTTGCTTAGCTATTGAAAGGGATCGGCTACCTCAGGAAAAGTTAGAGACTGCAACCTGCCTACCATTCACAATAAACAATAGATATATATTTTACGTAATACCTTGGGTATGATGGGATATATATTATAATAAAAAATTAGTATAAATCAAAGTTAGTCGATATTTATTAGCTATAGCTCATTTAGATGTTTAACAGTTCTATTAAATATATACATTGTTGTTGTTGCGAAGTATAAAGAAAATAGATTAAATTCATAAACAACTATGAATTGAAGTCAAAGCTAAAGAGTGTGAGGTTAAATATTCATCAGATTACTTAAATGTTAACTTAAGATGTCGCCCATAAGAAATGGCGCATAGTAAATAACAACATGATAATTTGAATTCCATCATTAAATATTAATCCTTTAAAAATGGCACCTATTCAATGACAACAAGACAATCTAATTTCAAATATAATATATTCGTCCATTAGGAATCGCACATAGCATATGACAACAACATAAGTTAAACTCAAATATTAAGTATTCGCCCATTAAAATGGGACATAGCAAATGGCAACAAGATAAACTAATTTTAAATATAAAAATATTCGTCCATAATAAATGGCAATTGCGTATGACAATAAGATATGTTAAATTCAAATACTAAATATTCGCCTATTAAAACGGGACGTAGCAAATGGCAACAAGATAAACTAATTTCAAATATCAAATATTCCCGTGAACATTACTTTAAACAATACAGTACATAATTGATACAATCGATTTATTGTGACTCTACTGGCGATAAGTCGCCCTGACTTTGCAATGAAGTGATCTCTAAAAAAAAAAAACTATGTTCCTAACTGTCAGATTAATTTTGAAGTTGTTTACATTTTTTAAAAAAAGTTTAATTTGCCGAAAATGGATTTTAGTTCTTACATTTTACGTAGCTGAAAGCCAGAGCTTATCCTATCCCTGATATGACTCAGGCCCAATTGTAAAGTTCGTAGCCACAGGCACCAGAATATATACCCTAAAGCACAGAAGAGGGGAGAGATGGAAAAAAAGGGGGGAATAACATTCGAGAATAAACAAGGAACACAAGAGAGCGCATATTGATTCGCTTCGAGAGAGGCCGTGGGCATTCGGGAGTCTTCTCGGAGGGGATCTCTTTACTGCGCAAGTCCACTCAACCCAAGGCGTTGGCTTGAACTTGCCATCCAGTCTTCACAGTCAGTATTCAATTTTCCCGGTTCAGTGAAGGTGCGTTAGGTGGTTTTGTGTCGTTCTTCCCGCAGCCCCAGTCAACAAGTAAACGGGGTTAGTCTTGACTATTTATGTTTGTTTCGTGTCTATCATAAAACATACGATGCTACAGTCATATCAAATCCTGCCTATGGAGCTCCGTTAATTTACATATCTAAGGTAACATAATTTTCTTGAAACAAAGTTAAAATTTGGTCTTTGTAAATTTTATATTAATATGTATAAACTTTGTTTTGTTAACAAGGTATTGATTGATAACTATACTATAATTTCAACTAAAATTAATAAGTGGCCTTACTGCTCATAGTTCCATTCTCTTTTTTGGTAAGTTACCTTAAGATATAGTCAATAAGTGACTGATTAAAATGGTAGAAAAAAACAAAAAAAATTGAAACTTCTCACCTTAGCCATTCTGTAGTTGAAAGCTACATATCTTTATATTTGATTAAAGATATGCATAAACTTCTCACTTCCTCTCCAAGTTAAATTTAACACTCTTGTATAAAACGTTTATAGTTCAAAATTTCAATAACTTGCAGCACAGTGTCCCTTTTTGTCTCTTGATTGGGAACTTAAACATCCCAGCTTTGTTACCATTTTAAAACCGACGCCAAAAGAAGACCAAACCAAAACCTAAACGTCCCCTTCAATTCTTCAAAATCAATAAACAAATCAAATCAAAACAACTTTCCAAAGACACACTAAAGAGGTAATACCATTTAGAACTATGAATATTGCTAGAATAGTGACGTATGGACGAGAGATTGTGTAAAAGGAAATGGCAAAGAGAAATACTTTAATGAATCGTAAGACCAAAATATATGTATATTTTAAAATTATAATCATCTTGTTGAGTTTTTACCATGTTAAAGAAAGCTCAAAGTTATTTTATTTGGGAAATGAAAAATAAATAAATACAATGTTGGCACAACTGTACGTACATAAACAGAATAGGAGTAAGTAATAGATATTTTGTTACTCTAATTAATTATAATTAAAGGGGAGGGTTTTCTTTGTCACAATAGATTTCAAAAAATTAGTTTGCTCATTTAAAATTGTGTTGCTGTTCAGAATATCTGATTGGATGTGTTGGCTATCCGTAGTATCCATAATCTTATTTCAACTATAAAAAACCAATATACCAAAAGTGGTATCAACAAATTGACATGTGAATGTAAGGCTGTATATATTGACAAAACAGGAAGAAACTTTCAATTCGGTTTGCTAAACACATTCGTGGTTTTAAATACAATAGATGCAAATCCAAATTCGCCGAACATCTAAAACTCTCCGGGCATCAAATAACACCAAGTAATAACTGCGTGAAACGTTTACAATCCTCTTCAAAAGGTCTCAAGATGGACATTGCGGAAAACCTACACACACAAACAGCCATTCTGAACAGCAACAAAATTGTAATATAACAACAAAACACAAGAGTATTTAACTCTGAGTCACAGAAGAATACCTGACTTCCTGCTTGCTCACACCAACTGTACTGCCGCATTAGCAGTAAAACACATTTGAATATAAAGACTTATGATTATATTACTCGAGCTTGTTATTCAAAGCTTAGAATCAAATACGCGGCCATTAAGTATTCGTGAATATTCAATATTTCTGTGGTTCGCACATTCCTAATAATTATTATTATTTTATTCATAATATTTTACAAATGTAAAAAAAAACACGTTGTAACAACAATACGAGCCATCTGCTATGTAAGTATGGTCAACCCGTTATGGGCCACCAAAAGTGTACTAGTGGGCCTCATGTGGCCCACTGGCTTGTTGATCCTGGTCCAGACGAAAATGTTGTTAATTTCGTGTCTTTTACCCTTTAAATAACATTAATAGATATATATAACTAGTTGTGGAGTAATATGTTGTGTGCTTTAATCTTTGTTAGTTTCGTAATTCGTACAACTTGTGTATAATGTAAGCTATTGTAAGGATGGCGACAGATAGGAGACAATTTATACAAAAACACTCTCAATACACCTGTCCGGGTTACTAGCTTGAAACGACCCATCAAACCAAGCTAAAACGATCTTAACGTCTATTCTCCGTGACCACCAATACGTGCTACGATGATAATACACTCTATTTTATAGTTTCAATTAAATTAAAAATAAATAGACAGTTATAATGCTTAGACGAAGACCTTGAATTAAAAAATAATTTTAGTTTTAATATTACAATTGGACTATATCTATATAAATTTAGATGTAGTGTCAAAATATTATATTTTTTATGATTTAGAGTTACGTACTTGCTGGACAATATCTATAAAATTATATTTTATCAACATTATATGTGTATTATTTAAAGTTAAAATAAATCTAACATTTATTTTACGAAACTCCAACAATAAAATTACCCTTACAATCGACCCAATAATGCTCGTTCGTTTCCCTGGAAATGACTAAAATAGAGTATACCTCCATTGAAATATTTCATTGACGTTTGTACTACGATTGTTTTGTTAGAAAAGCTATTATTTTCAATATGAACATGAGTGACTTATTGATTTTCTTCCTTCTGGGATTATTGAGTTCCAGGTGGTTCAAGGAACTATTTAGAGTTACCGTGGACTACTTAATCGGCCACAAGCATGTTGGGGTTGGGAACCCACAAGGTGAGACTGTTGCTTACTCTATATGTAGTTCTATGCAATTTGGTTCAATAAATTTGGTAAAACCTGTATATTCATATCAACACACAAGCTGAAAATCATTGTACAATTAAATTCTTGTATCGCATACTTGACTACACAACAGTCCTTCCAAGTGGCAGATGATTTTAGTATGATCGTTTCATAGTATTGGTCGCTCATATGTAGCTGACGATTCCACACGTCCATCACAGACTCAGTCTTCAACTATGAGTGAGGAATGAGTCTAAACGTGGGATTAATCCTGAATAGCCCAGTGGTAGAGTATCCGTGCCATAAACCAAAGGTCTCGGGTTCAAATCCCGTTTTCAGGTGTATTTTTTTAACTAATTTAAATTAAATATAATGGAGTAACATGGTTGGTAGAGCTTATTGAAAATCACTATTAGGTACTAAAATTTCGAAACTTGCCGTGCATATTTTATGTCAGTAATATTTATATTGGAATATTTATATTTGTTTCAGAACATAATGACCAGCCTGCTACTTGCCCGTCACTGGCACAGACTCCAGTATTGCGAGTTGAAGCGCCGAGCATCCAGCGATCTAAGAATGTGACTCAACTCCGGCCAGAGGACCCACAAAACCGCGACCCCTATGTGCCAGCTGGAGCACCGGCGGAGAGGCCGTTCTTCCGGAAGGTGGCGCCAAGAAGAGTTTTCGAGCCGGAGGCCTGCGACCCATATGTGCCGGCATATAAGCTCTTCTTCCCCAAAGTGCCAGCTGGAGCACCGGCGGGGAAGCCGTTCTTCCGGAAGGTGGGCCAAGAAGAGTGTTTGAGCTAGGGGCCGGCGACCCCTATGTGCCGGCATATAAACTTTTCTTCAAGAAAAGCGAGTCCTATGCTCATGATATTAATAATTGTATATATTATTTTATGTGTTCTTATTTCGATTGTTGATGTACCTCCCGCCAAATTTTCGTCTTTACAGAACTCAAGCAGCTTCACAGTTATTACCAAAGTGTTATTATTCTCTAACTCTAACATATTATTATTTCGATTCATTGATGTACCAGCCGCAAAATTTTCGTCGCTACATAACTCACACAACCAACACAGTTATTACCAAAGTGTTATTGTTCTCTCACTCAACTCACCATGTTTTACTATGATCCTCCATATTCATTTGAAAATGGAATTAAATTACTGTAATGTAAACCAACATTTGTCTTTTTATTTCACTCAGAGTTTGCATTACAGAATGATAATCTCTAAAATATTAATTACAATAATGAACATTGTTTATAAAACACTGTTCTTGTCTCATGAAGTTTCTCAAAATACTAATAACAACTTGCTACAACGGTATATCGTCTACCGTTATATAATAGTAGTAAGT